>CAKNYM010053191.1:637525-653541 GCA_932195095.1 Andricus curvator | reverse complement strand
AAAAAAATATATTTTCAAATTATATGCATTTAATAGTATAATAAATAGAAAAGGTGTGATTTCTACTAAATTCAAAATTAACAGCAATTTTTTTTAGATGGAAAAATTTGGTCTAATTAAGAGAATGAAATGTTATAAATTTACAATATTTTTTTAACTTTTGAGAGTTACCTAGGTATATTAAAAATACATTGCATCAATTCAAATCCATTGAGGTACATTCAATGATAGTTCTAATTGCATTTAATTGCAAATGCTCATTTCAACATTTCCATTTAAATACAATTGGCCTTTTTTATTTGCAGGGTTACTATCCGCCCCCGATTTCGATGTTTCGATTTTGTGGTGAAAAACGACTTCGTAGTTTTGTCGTCCAAACCATATTTTATCGAATAACTCAACAATTTTAAGAGCTACGAAAAATGTTCAATGGGAAAAATTCTTCACTCTTAATTTTCTATCAAGCAGTAGAATAATATTTTATCCAAGTGGGAAAGGAGTTTTAAAAAAAGCAAAGTGTTTCAAGAAAAATATTGAATTGTTTCATCAAGCAGTAATAATAATTTGAATCAACCCTGCAGTAAGCGGTAATGGATAGCAGGGGTTAATTTCGACGTAAGAGACTTGACTATCTTGGGGCAATACAATCGTTACATCTTTATTAAAATTAACCATTAAATTAAATTTTGAAAGCTTATTAGTAAAAGATTGGACAATTTTTTTATAAACGTTGCAAACTTCAGTTACACGATGTTACCACCGTCAACATTAAAAAAAAATAAAATAGCTTGCAATTGGGTTTCCTCAAAACATTAATTTGATTGTTTTCCATTTTTTATATAACATGCATTATTTTCTATGATTATCATGAACTACATTGAAATCTAAAATCAACTATTTCCGAGGGGTTCACAACTCGGCCCATGGAGTGTACACTGACTTCAAGTGATTTTAGTGACTTCATATGAATTCAAGTGACTTCACACCAGTGACTTCAGCGAAGGTGTACACCTGACTTCAGGAGTTGTTAAACCCTCGACTATTTCTTTTTTTTGAATAGAAGATAATTAAATTTCTAAGATGAGGAAATCACGCTTAATAAAATGCAGGACATTAGGTTATTGTTTATTTTATAAAATGTAAGCTCTGTGTTTTAAATATTATAAATATAATATAACTGATAAATGCTAAGGAATTAAGACATATGTTCGACATCATATCTTCTCTTCTTTCTTGGCCTCTAAAATTTCGCGAGCAATGGGTTTTCCTGTTATCTCAATTTTGACATGTTTCTCGCGATGATACTTTGGATCGTATTTCCTGGGGGCTGTAATGGTCATAACGCCGTCCGATGAAAGACTAGACTTGACTTCTTCAAGGTCGTACTGTTCCGGAACCAGGATTTTTCTGGAGAAACGTCTGGAAATCCATCCGTGTTCGTCTTGTTTTTCTTCATGTTTGCCTTCGACCACGACAAATTTGTCAACGACTTTTACGGTTATCTCATCGGGCATGAAATGCTGAATGTCCAGAACTGCCTGAAATATTAAATACAAAATATTGGAAATTATGTTGAAGTTCATGGTTTTCAAAGCGTTTATCGCGCAAATAATGCGGCAATTTTTTCCTTAAATATTTCGTCAATTGTGTATTGCAAATTGTGAAATGCATAAATTGAAAGTCGGGTGTATTACGTAACGCTAATTATGTTGAAATTTATGATTTTGAGAACGTTTATCGCGAATAATGCGGAAAATTTCGCCTAAAATTTTTCGTCAATTGCCAAAAATTATGATTACCGAATTATTCCAGCGAATAAATAGAACGCAATTAACTATAGTCAACATTAATTAAGGGGTGGGTGTATTCGCATTTCCATCTTCATGATGTTTTACAATTGAAGAGCGGAAATCCTAATCCGAATTTTTCAGGGCGACAGAAAAACATCATAATTTCCATGTATGTTCATGAAAATTTATAACATTTAATTTTTGTGTTCTTTACCGAATTTATTATATTATGGAGTTGAATCCACGAATTCTAAAGTCCCACAAAGTTATTAGCTCTCAAAGTGTAGGGAGAGTTATGTCCAAGGGGCATGTCAGTCCCATTTCTATTAAGTCCATTTTCGCTACAGTGTATATTATGAGAAAACTTGCACAAGTATCGCCTTTTTTCCGATTCACCATTACTACTGCAATCAAGATTACCATACCAAATTATCTGTTGCGGAGTGAAGATTTATACCTGTGATGCAGAATTCCCATTTTGTTTGAAAAAATTGTTTGTTTTCAATGTGATACTAATGTGGTGTAAACAGAGCGATGCGTTCAAAACGCTGTCATTTACGAAAATATTGACCTGGAGTGAAATCTTCTGTATCGACGGTAAATGGAGAATAAAGCCTAAGACGTTTTTTTTTTTTTTAATCGGGCCCGTTCAAAACAAAAAACCTATTTTCCATGAGAATCCATTGGACTTGAGAAAAATAGGAGTACCACATGTAGTGGACTTAAAAATCGACAAACTTAAAAAATTTATATACAAAATTTTTTTGGTCGATTCGCGATTTTCCAACTACGTTAATGTTGGCCTAAGTCTAGAAAATAATTTCATGAAAACAAAAACGTATTTTGAAAAAAGTGGCACTTAACACTGTTAGGATTTCCGCCCCTCAATTGTATGTGGGGTTGGTACATTTGTATTTATTTCGCCGGAGTGTCTCGTCGTCCCGAAATTCGGGATGAGTAGTGAAGTATTTTTCATAAGCTTGGCTAGCCGTCCCGAATTTTCGGGACGACTAGTCCATCCCCTTTCCAACTCTCCCAATTTTTCGGGAGGACCAGCCACAGCCTTATTTCGCAAGAAATTTAGTGTTCATAAGATGAAAGTGGCAAAGTGGAAATTGAGGTTACTGAGGTACATATATATAAAAGTTGAGGTATCCTATCAAGAAAAACCATGATTTAACCAAAAATTTACATTCCTCTTTTAGCCACCACAGAGGGGTGGAAAGTTTTTAAAGTTTGTAAAATTAAAATTGTTTTCTATGCGTTAAAAAATTATTGCAAATTAACTATATATACAGTTTTCGATAACAAATAATAATATAAAATCATATTTTAGAAAAAATAAATTTTTGATCTTTATCATTTTTTTAAATACCAACAAAAATTACATTTTTTTGTACTTAGTTAATGGGCTACTTATTTACAATTTTTTTCAAATGATTTTTTATAACATTAGTTCTGTTCGAACGGAAAAAACACCACTATTTTTTTGAACGTGAACATATTTTTAAACTTAGTTCTTAGACCACTTCAAAATAGTAAAAAAATGCAAAATTAGCATCATAAAAAGTTTTGAAGTTTCTGTAAACGAAACGAGAAAAGATATGTTGAAATATTAATTATTAATATTAATATTAAATATTAAAATAATAAATTCATTTTAATTTGAAATAAGTGTTTCATTAACCAAATCCAAAAAAAAAATATTTTTGTTGAAATTTAAAAAATGTTATCTTGATAAAAAATGACTTTTTCTAAAATATGATTTGATGTATTATTCTTTGTTATCAAAAACTGTACACATTCAAAACTGGCTATGACTTTTGCAAATATAGAAAACGTATTTATAGTGGCAAATCAGATTATTGAAAATAACGTAACAATGAGGGGGTAGGGGTAATTTTCTATTGCTGGAGAGCGTTACAAGGGGGAAGGGAGGATCCAAAAATCGTCCTAAAAAGCGTTACGTAATATATGAGCAACCCTTGAGACCAATATCTTTTTTAAAGGCTTGTTGACCTTTTTAGATTTTTCGTAACTACTAAAAATTAATTTCAGTTGTACTACGTTCTAGCATCCTTAACCTTCCTAATTTTAAAGGTTTTTATACTGGAAGGGTTTAAAATTATAGCTTTAGATTTCTGTATTTATATACATAAATAGGTAGTTGAAACAAAATAGTAAATTGTGAAATCAAGCATAAAAGAGAAGTGTACATAATTCGAAACAAATTTCAACTTTATAAAAAAATAAATATAAAACTTTTTACGACACAAACTTGAAAATACTAGACATGAATGAAAAAATGAAATAGATAAAAAACTTAAGTTGACCTTCAGTTAACTTACTTAATTAATGAATAATTAATTAATTAATAATTAACAAAATGATTATAAAGCATATAGTCACAAAGAATAGAAATTAAATATTCAATAAACAGAAATACACATTGAAATTAAAAAGAAAATTTATGAGGTATGAAATTATTAAGTGAAAGAAAATCTTACATGAAACTGGTCCTTATCTGCCTTGACAGTAGAAACTCCATTTGTTTTATTACCAATCTGAAACCAGGGCCTTATGTACATCAATTTTGGAATTACTTTTTCTTGGATGTACTGTTGCAGAATATGTGGAGGGGTAAATGGCATGTGGGGAGCCAAAACGTCGTCAGGTCGAATTCCGTGAATACGATTATTGTGAATCGTATTATTGAAGTATGGACCTAGGCCCAGGGAACCACTATCTTCATCTGCCCACCAGTCAGGGTGCATCGCTGCTGGCAGAATTGCCATTTTGGAATCGTTTTTTATTTTGAATTGAAATTAGATCCCACACGAGAAGGTTAATTTATATTAAATATTCGCCTGTAATGAAACTTGAAAAACGCTTTAAATTTTGATCACAGTTAATAATTTCAAAAGATGCAAGAGATGCTTCGCTTCCCGTGGTTTTGCTTGAATGTTATCAAACACAGCGTTTCACTCGTACTGAAGCTTCGCCTGATACGCCAGTCGGCATAAAGGCGAACTTCTGGATCGTTCTAGAACATTCGAGAATTTCCTGGAAATCCGGAAGCGTCTTTTTGGAAAATATTTGAAAAAAATAATTTTTCCATTATTGTGAACCGGTTACTTATACGCCTGCAGGGTACCTCTTTGACCTTGACCACAACGCCACCTGACACGCGGAACTATTGGGTATCTCAAAGTTATTATGCAATGTTCAGGAAAAATAGGAATGAATATCAATTCATTTTAATCAAAAATATTATTCTAAGGTCAAAAATTAATTATTCACTTTAAGATTTCTTGTTAATATTGAATTGAAAAGCAAATTTCTTTATAATAGTTCCAAGTTGGTAGCACTGTTGTAGCTACCCAACAGCGTATACAAAGTTTGTTCGGAATATGAAGTGAAATAATAATTCTGTCAGGAAAACGTAACATTTGATAAGATTTATGTTACAATCGTTCTATAATGATCTATAATGATATATCTATATATATATATATATATATATATATATATATATAATATAGTTGACTAAAGTTATTTAATTCATCAATAATAAATTACAATAATTATGTATAATAATTTTAAATTTTATTTCATTTTTTTTATTTATTTTAGATTAATTTAATAATTATTATAATAAATAATAAATTTAATAAAATTAATCCACCGAATTTTGTTGATTTCTTATTAGTAAAAATTTGTTTGCAGGTTGTTCAAAATAAGTTTCGGATCGTTACTGCGGTGAAAGGCATAGAGCGTGCGCACGCCTCACATTGTTAGGTAAGGTCATGGGCATCAGGATAGAGCTGCTACTACATACTACGTTCTAGCATTCCTGACCTTCCTCACTTGAACTGGTTTACAGTTATAGCTTCGGATTTCGCCCGTTCCTCCGCTCCCCTTTAAATTTCCTCCCTTCCCACCCCTGATTCTCGACGTTTGACAGAAAAAACGAGATAAAAAAAGGTGGCAACCCTGTACGTTGAACCTATTTCTGTAAAAAAAATGATGAAAATAACATTTAAAACCAAAAACTTATCTTGAAGTTTATACAATGCAGTTTTTCATTTTTTTATTTTCTATGTAATTAATCAATAAATTATAGATTTACTGTTTGCTACATTAATTTAAGGCGAATATTTCTTAAAAATTGGATCTAAAAATCAAATATTTAGGAAGCAAAACAATTTTGATACATGATGTCTTTGTAATGTTGACTCGATGCGGACTATTTCTGGATGATTGCCAAAAAGTTGACCACATTAAGTCGCATTCATTTCCTACTTCTCCTTTGAATGATGCTTTTCTTCTAAAATTATCTCAGTAAAGTACTTATATCAAAGCAAAATTTATTAAAGTTTGAAAATTTTAGAAGACTTGGTTTAGAAATTATAAATAAAGAAGTACGCAAAATGTCTTGTCACGCACCTGTCGCAAACTACAGATTTAAAATGGAAAGTTGCTAAATAATATTATCATCATTTTGTAAATATTTAAGATTCACAGTTGGCACTTATACTTAGATAAAAAAGATAAAAATTAAGAGAAGAGTTCAATATTTTAGATTTGGAGGTTTTAAAACTCAGTTTAAAGTTTGTCCCTCAAGTTTTTGTATCTGGCCACGCTGGATTTCTAATTTAGGATCAAACTCGACACTAATTATTCAAAATATTCATAATGCGAGCTAAAATAATTAGTTTTATATTATACTTTAGAAGATTCATCAACATTGATTCCAAATAACAGTAAATAATAATCACTGTTTTTGCATAATATTTGTTATAAAATGCATGCAAACGATCCATATTAATTTATCATACTATAATATGAGAGGATATTTTGCAACGCTAAAGTCAAAATCAAATAAATCGCGAAAATAGTAATTTTTCTAATATTTTTTTATAATTTTTCATAGCACGCGAATCGAAAGTTCGACATTCGCTGCCTCTTGAGCGAAGCGAAAGTGGCCGATTCTCGCAGAGTCGCGTAAAAATCAGCCGGCGGGGCGAAAATTCAAATTTCGCTCCTAGGAGCGAAAGTAGAAGATGGAACGACTGAATGAAAGTGATGGGATTATGCGCGCGCATGTCTCGTGTGTCTCTGCTAACTTCACTATAGCAGTGCCGCACATAACCTCGTAGTTTCCATTATTCTCAAGTGTCATCAAGGTCCAGTGTTATCGTTTCGTTGAAATCGAGTGTCCCATCGAAATCTCGGAAAATCCCAGAATTAAAAAGGGGGTCTTTTTAATTCTGGGAGTGTCAATTTTTATCTCGCTATCACTTAAAAGTCAGCCAAAGCCGAATTCCCGTTGCGCTTGTTATAAAAAATATCGTACATAGCCGGTGGCGAATGGCGGCGATGTCTTGCCATCGCCGCCTTTCGCCACTAGCTATGTAATATATTATGTATCATCTGTTATGCAGGTATTTTTAATTATTTTTTTGAAATATTGATGTTTCATCATAGTCGTTTATTATGTCTCGCGACCTTTGGCAAAGTTTAAAATTCGTGTCCATAACAAATACGTTCCTTGATCTCTTAGTTTTAAATTTTCATATTATCTTGGGTTACCCTCAATTTTTTAAAATATTTTAGGCGGTTTAAAATTTGTTTTGTTTTCGAAAATCTCATTGTCAAAAATGGTCAAATTTTTGGTAATCATCCTTCTATATTTAGCTCGATATTTAGCTTTATTTTCAATCAACACAATTCATTCAAAAATGTACCCCGATGTCACTTATTGACAAGACTCGCAATATAATTTAAATCTTATTTTTCTTATTTTGTAGAAAATCGGACTAAAACAAAAGCTTCCAGCATAGGGGTCTAAATAACCAAATTGTAGTCATTTTTCTTATTAATAAACCACTAATATCAAAAAATATTTAATTTTTAACATTTTAGGTGTGCATATAATAAAGGTGATTTTCAATTGCCAAATATCGAAAATCAAACTTACCATTTTTAATATTTTAGGTGTGCATATAGTAAGGGTATTTTTTACGGGTGTTGCCGAAATGTCTCACCCGGCCTATCATTCGAGGCATCAGAAAAGAAGATATTTCACGCTATTCAATTAGCAATTTTGGAAAATAAAACCTGTTTTTGGCATGACTTCAAGAAACATTACAAAATTCAAGAACTAAAAGTTAAATAAAAAGAACCTATTAATATATGGCTTTAAAGTTTCACATAAACAAGAGTTAAAACTTAAAAAGTACCAATGTAAACTTTAAGTTTAAAACAAAAAGTACTTCGAAATTTTATTAAAAATTCAAGTTGAAACATTTAATTACTTTAATAGTATATTGTGCTACAAGTTGAAAAAGCGAGAGATTTAAAACGAGTGTGAAGTTAGCTACCCGAGCGGAGCGAGGGTGGCTATCACACAAGTTTTAAATCGTCGCTTTTTCAATGTGTGGGACACGATACTTTTTCTATAATTTGTTAAAAAGTGCTAGTTTTTGTTTACCTGTTTTTTGTGTAAAAAGAAGGCGATTTTTTGTCGATTGATGCAACAATGACAATGGCAATTATCAAAACCATGCCAATAAGATGGCAGAAATAATAAGCTGGTTCTCACAATTGAATAGTTGGCCCATAAAGTTGAGGGCTTCAAAATTTCCGATTTTTCGTAAAAAAACCCAAGCACAGTATATTCGGAGAAACTGACGGTGTTTTTTTGCTTTTGCCAAGTGACAAAAGTACATACAAAATACACAACTCGAGACTTTTCAGGAAATTGCTTTTAGGTTAGGGACGACAGTCGGAAAATAGAATGAAGTTGGCTGCGTACGATGCACGAGTCCACCCGAGGCAGCACGAACCCTCCCGAAATAACATTTACTTTTTCCACTGTGCCTCACTTTTATCACTGTCCATTTACTTTTTCCACTGCATCTGTCCACTTTTGTCACTGTTGCCCGGAAAGGTCGGCACTGCGCATGCGCCACGTCATCGAGCAAAAATCGGTAACTTTTTACACCAAAAACAGGTGGAAAAACTGGCACTTTTTCGCGAATTATAGAAAAAGATTTTTTAAATTTTAATTTTATAGTATATATAGAATAATAGTAACAAATGTCCATTTAAAAAGTTAGGTACGAACTTTTACTGATATCAAATTAATAATGAATTAACTTCAGAGTTTCTGCCCGACGGATGATTTTAAATTCCCTGTCAATTTTTCATTCTCCCGGTCAGAGTTATACTTCATTATACTTTTTTTTCATCCAGGTAAAACTTAGAATTATAATTCTTTTCGGAAATTCTTTGAACCAACTAAAAATTATCATTCTTTTCTGAAAAAAATCCCTGTTTAAAGTCAGTGCTATAATAATTCGTTTCGAAAATTCCCCTCTCCAAGTCAAAATTGTAATTCTTTTGGAAAATTCAATGTTCCAAGTCAGAATTCAACTTCATTATACTTCCTTTTTAAATCCAGGCGTAACTCAGAATTATAATTCTTTTATAAAATTCCTTGAATCAACTCAAAACTATCACACTCAGAGAAATAGTTACCTTGAAACAGAAGCATCGTCTTCTTGCCTGTTCTATTTTGACCCCCTTGAATATATGTTTTACACAAACAGAATTATTTGGCTACAAGATTAGGTGAAGTTAGTAGCATGAGGATCATCTTTGCTACAAAAGGATTCCCTTCGAAAAAAATGAAAATCCTCTTAACCTTGAATTTCAGAGGAAATTCCATTTACTTTAAGAAACATCCTTTTGTCATAATAGGACATTTCTCTGAGTGCATAATTTTCGAAAATTTACTGTTCCAAATCAGAATCAGAATTCTTTTCGAAAATTCTTTGTAACAAGTCGAAATTGTAATTCGTTTGGAAAATTCACTGTTCCAAGTCACAATTATAATTCTTCTTGACAATTCCCTCTTCCAAGTCAGAATTGTAATTCCTTTGGAAAATTCCTTGTTCCAGATCTGAATTATAATTTTTCTTCTAAAGTTCTCTAATATAATTCAGTATTACATATATGTATGACTGCTTTAGAAATTCCTTGAGCCAACGTAAAATTATAATTGTTTTCAAAAATTCCCTGTTCAAAGTCAGAACTATATATAATAATTCTTTTTAAAAATATCCTTTTCGAATTCAGATGGACATTTTTTATATTTTTATTTTAAAACGTAAATATTTCTCTCTTATATTATTTATATATTTACAATCGTTCGTTTCGTGATTAAAAAAAACGGAGAATAGTAAAATATGAAAATTTTTTCAATATTTATGTTGGTACAAGTACAATCAAATGGAAAATCTCGGTCACTGAATCAAATCGCCTATCATTTCTCGGTGAACAAAATTGCCGGCCTTTTCCCGGTTTCCCAGTCAGGTAGACACCCCTGCTACAAGGTGTGATTCCTAATTTTAATTATTTAAAATCTTTTGGTCAAAAACTATAGAAGAAACCTCTTATAAAGTCCAAACCAAACTCTCCACTGCAAAGCTGGAATTTTGATCCAGGGTGGGAAGTGGAAACGTTGTAATAATCAGTTTCGATATAATTCTAAGGGGAGATCACGCCAAATAAAACGCAGAACTTTCTTTCACTCAAGTTTATATTCTAAAATATTGAATATCATTTAAATAGTATATACAGATTGCAGAAATGAGAAATGCTAAAGAATTAGGACACGTTCAAAAATTTAAAAACTATAACTAATACGAACGTGA
Organism: Andricus curvator; assembly: GCA_932195095.1. Classification (NCBI taxonomy): domain Eukaryota; kingdom Metazoa; phylum Arthropoda; class Insecta; order Hymenoptera; family Cynipidae; genus Andricus; species Andricus curvator. Next base: position 643,031 of record CAKNYM010053191.1, on the reverse strand, counting down.
AGGTGAGACACGCATAACAAAGGAATGTGAAACTTTAGCAAAAATTGAAGCCAATGAAATTAATACTGAATCTTATTTCTTTTCTGGTTGATTTTCTCCTTCGCGAATCATAGGTTTTTCTGTTATCTCAATTTCGACATGTTTCTCGCGATGATGCTTTGGATCGTGTTTCCTGGGGGCCGTAATTGTCAGAACGCCGTCGGATGAAAGACAAGACTTGACCTGTTCAAGGTCACACTGTTCCGGTACCAGGTATTTTCTGGAGAATTGTCTGGCAACCCATCCATGCTCGTCTTGTTTGTCCTCATGTTTACCTTCGACCAGGACAAATTTGTCCACGACTTTTACGGTTATCTCCTCAGGCGTGAATTGTTGAAGGTCCAGAACAACCTGAAATATTAAATAATAAGGATTGTAAATTGTGTAAAAGTTCGAAGTTTTTCACACTTTAATCAAGAAAAAATACGGAATACTTTAGTATTTTTCATATTTTTTCTACCGTAAAAAATGCACAAGATATTTTTATCCCCCTTATTTCAATGACCACGCATCGTTCGTACAAAAAATAGCAACAAATAAAAATTGAGTCACAGTTTCTTTTGATACTTGAAAAAGCCTATCATTGGCATTGGTTATCATGAATATTTTAAAATGAAAACAATTAAATATCCCAAGAATGAAGTGATTAAAATTTAAAAAAATTTTAAAAATTCGTTTTTTTTTTACTTTTGTCTGAGATAAAAATGTTGTAGGTACATGAAAAGTTGTAGATCTCATCAAAATATATATTTTTTATTTTCACACTTTTTCCTAAAATTAAAATTTTTCAAGAAAAATGACAAAAATGATTTTTCACATTTTCCTTTTAAAAATGTATTAAATTTTGTAAAATATTAATTAATTTTTAAAGTTGGATCTTGAAAAGGGAGGAGAAATGAGTTGAAACATATTCTGAGCCCAAACAAAAACGAGCGTCCTAGTCCTGGAAAAGGGGTAGGTCCTGAGCGGGGGAGAAGGGTGTGGGCCACCCCCACCCCTCCCTAATGTTTTTGGAAACTAGAATCGGAAGTTTTTACATTTGTTGTAAAAAAAAAATGTAAACATTTTTTTTTCGCTCTTCTCGAAAAATATTAATTTTAGAGAAAAAGTGTACAAAATTTTTACCTCAGATCAATATTTTTCGAGGTTTTGAAAAAAAAACCAGTTTTTTAAAACAAAAATTGTTATTAACTTCATTTCTATTTACCTGCGCCAAAAATCATTTTGGGACTTTTAACTGGGCCCAGGCCAAGTATCAAGTCACAATTCTTCGGCGACCTTTTCGTAAGTATACACAAGGATTTTTCACAATAAGCGTTTATGGATATTATTTTTCAAAAGCTAGTCAATTAAATAATAAAATCAATCATTCTTTGGTACCAATTTTATTATTTAAATGCATAGCTTGTACAAAATAAAAAATAATATGCAAATACACTTACGCTGAAAAATAATTTTTTTCAAGTTATTAAAAAAATAAAGTTTCGTCCCATGCAGTTGGTAAATTTGTTTGGTCCTCGGCGTCGGGTGGGCGTGTAGACATCATGGACCTCTTCTTAAAACTTATGGAAATAGAAAAAGAGGACAGTTTGATTTTCTACTTCGCAATGGCCCTGGAGTCCCACTCTGAACTCGCGTGCAGCTCTGTTAGATCATATTAATACAATATAGCTGGCTATGCAGTATACACACGTCTAATTTTTTCTTTAAAGTAACAAGTCGATTACCTGATATGTCAGTATACCTCCATGCTATATGCTCCAATCTGGAGTTGGCAGTCTAAACCCTCCAATCTAGTTTTCTGGAAAGTTTAGACTGCAAACCGATGTAAAGTGTATACTTTATTTATTTAAATTTGATTGATTCAAACACATTTTCGTGCATATCCAAGAAAACATTTTGTTTGGTTCAATTTTTTTTCTGAGCCATATAATTTGAAAATAATTAACATAATTTTTAAATTAATTGAAATTTGAACTACATTCAAACAATTATGAAATCGGTTTTCTGCAGTATAAATAGCTTTACTATCATGATGATTTGATCTTCGAGCATTTACTTTTGGAGGCTTATTACAGTACCGTCCAGGAGTATGGAGGCCATCCATAAATCACGTGACTGGTTTTTCGCTAATTTTCAACCCCCCCCCCCCCCCCTGTCAATCATCACGTGACTTTTTCTTAAAATTACGATTTACATAATATGTCAGAGAACATTAAACTGTTAATTACAAATTCTATATTTACAATAAGCCAAGTTTTTTGTGTGACATTCTTGTGTGACTTTACATAATGAAGTATTTTGTTCTATAAACTTCTATTACACGTATGTATGTATTATGCAATACAAATAGCTTTAAACACTATCGCGAATTGAAGAATCATCATTCTGAATCCACGGATTCTTTCGATGATTTCACAGGATTTCAAAAGATTCCAAACTATATGCACGGATTTTAGAGGAGTTCATAAGATTTCAAAAGATTTAACGGAATTTCAAAGCATTTCCGAGTAATATAAAGGACTTTAAGGGATTTCGAGAAATTTTAATAACTAAAAATATTTTAAGTGATTTCAAGAGATTCGGAAATATACCCACGGATTAAAAAGATTTCGATGAATTTTACAGGGATTTCATAGATTTCGAAGGAATCTCGTAATATTTTCGAATATTTCATGGAATTTCGAAGATTTTATTTTATTTTTAGAGATTTTAAGGAGTTTCCACGAATTCGTGGGTGTGGTGAGCCCAAGTTGTAGTTATTTACTACAAGAAACTATCCACCTAGAAACACTACCCAAATCGGGTAGTGTCACGCCTACCCTGAAAGGGAAATGGCTTAATGGTATGCTACTACTATACTACTAGAAGGTTACAAGGGATTTTTATGGAATTTTGAAGATTTCAAGCGATTTCACGGATTCCAAAAGATTCACGGAATCTCAAAGAATTTCAAGGGATTTCCAAGGACCCTTATCGTTTTAGAGGATTCGCAAGAGACTTACATATATATCATATATTATATATGACAACGGCCATACCACGCTGGAAACACCAGTTCCCGTTAGATCACTGAAGTTAAGCAGTGTTGGGCGCGGTTAGTACTTGGATGGGTGACCGTCTGATACTACTGCGTTGCTGTTGGCGGTGGTGGGTGTGGTGAGCCCACACTTGTAGTTATTTACTACAAGAAACTATCCACCTAGAAACACTACCCGAATCGGGTAGTGTCACGCTTACCCCTTGAGGCTCGCCGAAAGGGAAATGGCTTAATGGTATATATATGATAATATATTACATGATAAAACAGAAATAAAATAAATAATAATTTAATGTGTATAATAGCATGAAGAGTAATTTCGATAGATAACGCAGGTTTCAATTACCATATTAAAAAAAATAATGATATATAATTCTATAGCGTAGTCTACGCTATACGGTAGCGTGATCTGGACATATACTCAACTCCCGATATAAGAACGGTTTCGGTTATGGCTTGCATTGGCCTTGATCTTGAATCGGAGGAATCCAAACGTAAACAGGCAGGGTCGCATGAATCATTTCTGTTAAATTTTGGGAGCATGACGTCATTTGTGACTGAGCATACCCTCTCTTCCGGTCCCGCGGCTCATCTCATCACGAAACTGTGGAGGCTATCAGTTCTAGGAATATCGTAAACCGGGGGTTCTTATATCAGGAGTTGAATGTATCAAGAAAAGGACAAGAGTAAAATTAACGCGGTTGGCATGCAATACCTGCACATGGTGTGCATAATAATTAGAAAGAGGAAACTTACATATGAAATTCTTTGTACTCCCCTCCAACCTAAGTAAGGATTCGTAAGATTTTACACGCCCGCTCGCCAGCCCCCCTAAAAAAATTCTTACGTAATTAATTTAAAAAATTGCAAACGTGGTATATCAAAAAAATGTTAAAAATTGTTGGTAAAGTGTGATATTTTTTTTATCTGACATATGATAAGACAGATAAGAAGAAAGACGAAGGAACAACATTGTTTCTCTAAAAAAGTTATAGAAAAATGTCTCTTCATCCTTCTATCTCGCGTTGTTTTTGATTTTTGCTAAAATATGACCTTTATTGTATTTAAATTCATTTGTTTCAACAATACAATTTTATGACATAAAAAATAAAGAAGAATATAATTTTACAGTTTCAACAACTTTAACATTCAACTTTTTCCTTTGAAATCCATATTTTTGAAATAATCTATACTCCCCATATTTTTTCTTCTGATTATATTTCGTAGTGGCTAGACTCTCGGCGCCGGCAAGGAGCCTCCGTAGTGGCTGTTTTTGTTTCCCGGTTGTAAAGTTCCGAAAAGCGGATATCGATGTATTTGTATGCACTGATTAAGAATATGACCATTAAAATTAATAGCCAACAATATCATTTTTATGGTCAAAACTTGAAAAAACCATGTTAAAGTGAAGAAATTGCGGTTTTTTGTTTAGAATAGTAAGAAATCGACATTTTTTCAGACAGTGGAACACCCACTCACCGAAAAATGTGCCGCCCCCCCTTCGGCCCTTATAACCCTTCGTGGGGAGAAAGCGATTTCGGTTACACCTCCCCCACTACCCTAAAGGAGACCACGGTTTTCATGATCCCTTATCGACGGGAAAGTGAGTTTGGCGACGCCCATCGCCAATCACAACCTCCCCCCTTTCCAGGTCACGGCCCTAACCTTTCTCAATGTCTTGTGGGGGACGGGAAGGCACCCCTGTGACTGGTCACAGAAATATTAGTCGCAACCCTAACCCTTTCCAATTCGTAATCAGTGCATCAAATTACATTGACTTACGCTTTTCCTGTTTTTTGCGAAAAACAGTCGGCAAACAGCTGTCTTACCGGCGCCGGCATAGAGGTTTTATGCAGGCGCCGACCGCCTCTGGACTCCACATAAGACAAAAACTATCAAAAGTAGGGATAAAACATGAACCTTAATTGTATCACATTATTAAATTACAGAATATAGAATTTGTAAAAGTTCAGTTTCTAATTTTCGAAAATTTCATAAAGTTTTAAGGGTCTTAAGTCTTAAAAAATATCTAATTCGAAATACAAAATAAATAACGAATATAAATTTGTCGAACAAAATTTTCAATATGGCCAATTTATAGTGGTTTAAAATTAATTAAACGTAGCGGCAAGCCTGCCAGCGCCGGAAAGGAACTTGTTTGCCGGCACCAGCAAGGTTGCTTCGTTGCCGGCTGTTTTTTCCCCCTGGGTGTGAAGTTCCGGAAAGCGTGTAGCGATGTATTTTTCATTCACTGATTACGAATATGACCATTAAAATTGCAACAACAAAAAAACAATTTTCAAGGTCAAAACTTTAAAAAAACACGTTTTTAAAAATAAAAATGTTACGTGTAAAACATTTTTTAAAACCTTGTACACTGATGTATTCCGATGCGTTGATTACGAACATGGACATGAAAATACCTGC
>CAKNYM010053191.1:561914-622525 GCA_932195095.1 Andricus curvator | reverse complement strand
GGCACTGCTAACCCCAGTTATTGACACCCCCCGTCACCAGTGATTGGCACTACACTCACATAACCTCTTAAAATTTTTGCAATTACATTAAAACATTGATTAAAAACAAATTGTGCATATGAAAATATTAAATAATTTTTCTATTGGTGATTCTAAATGTTGTATTTTATAAATTTTTTTTTTGGACATGCCAATATCTTTGACAGCAGCTATAAAGCTTATAGTCATGGCACATGTGTTCTTGGGTATACGTTTTTATTTCCTCAGAGATACTCTCTGTTGGGAATATATGACAATAAATAAAATGAAAAAAAACATAAATGTTACTAATTTTTTCATTTCTGCTTTAAACTAGCAAAATCCAGAAACAAATTCAAACATGGATATATATGAATATAGTCAAAATAAATCGGTTTATTCAGTCGGTGCACCGACTGAATAAAAACTTTTTCTATTTATATTAACATAAATATCTGCGTAACATTTAAAACATTGTACGACGATATTATTAAACATAATATGTATAAAGATAATAAAATTCTATTTATTATTCAAATAACAACAATATTTAACTGAATGTATAGAATTCCTGGAAATAAAACAAGAATTCAACGATCAAATTTGGACAAACACCACAAAATGCTCCTATTGCTCCTATTGTTCGTACCTATGCTCTAATTTTTCTTGACTTGATAAGGGTGCTGTGTGAGCACCGAAACGTTGGTAAATATTGTGCATGCTTTCATATTGTGAGTTGATAATAATAAAAATAAAAAAGACGAAAGAAATAAAAAAGAGAAGGAAGGGGATTTGGTTGGTTGCCTTCTCATTTTTCTTTCCTCTTTTTTATTTTTGTGCAAAGAAACGAATTTTGTTTGTTTTTAGGAATTGCAATAGGAGCATTTTGTGGTGTTTGTCCAAATTTGATCGTTGAATCCTTGTTTTATTTTCAGGAATTCTATACATTAACTTGATTATTGGACGTTAAATGGGATTTTGAATTTGATTTTGGTCTAATTTAAAATTCTTAAATTTCAATATTTAACTGTACCTAAAAGCCTAAAAACAATAAATGATATGAAGAAAACTTTGGAGGTTACGATTACCGGTATATAAATAACAGCTTCAATCATTATAATTTTTAGCTACTTTTGCGTCTACCTAATAACGACTTTTGTCGTTCCGGCACTCTTAACACTTCATTTTATCAGAAATACGTGAAATGATTCAAGTCAACATACGATCTCGGGATTACATAACCTTACTTTTTTCTGACAAGGCGGGGGTGCCAATGAATGAAACCATTCCAGAATTGCATGGTCTGGTCATTGGCACTGGGGTGCCAACGACTAGAGACCATACCTTTTGTATTAATTTCCATTGGCACCCCCCTTAAATTAATAAATACATCATCACCGATGTTTAATTCTGATTTTTATTGAATTTCAAATATTTCATCAAAATACCTGCAAAAAAATGAAGCAGATTTACTTGTTTACAACCTTGCTATAACAAAATTAAAAAATGTCGTCAGCTAAAGATTTTCTTTAGAAAAGCCGATAAATTCTTGGCACCCTAAAAATTAAAGAGAATTAAATATTTTACACCTAAATTTGACATTATTTTGCTTAAGTTGTATATATCGTTTTGCGCAAAAATGATATTAGAATTAAAATAATATCAGTAAAATACGATAAATTTTCGCATTTTCTTAATATTTAACAAAATTTAAAGGGCGTGCCAATAACTAGCGCAGTGCCAACCACTAGTGCTCTTACCCTATGTGACCGTCAGCGAAGAAAGGGACTTAATGCGGAAAAAATCGATTATTAGTTTTTTACACCTGTCGATAGTTTTTTATTTGTGCTTTTATAATAAAAAATATTATATATATATTTAGAAAATGCGAATTGTTATTCAACTGCAAAGTGAGGGTATCTTATGGAGTTCCTGTGTTGGACCGCCTCTTCAACAACCGCTCCTCCAGCAAAATGAAGCTATCGCGTTTTAGGTCCCTTTCTTCGCGGACGGTCACATGATATTTTCCCCCCTCTTATTTCAATGACCACGCATCGTTCGTACACAAAAAAAAAAACAACAAATAGAAGAGTTACAGTTTCTTTTCGTACTTTGAAAAAAGCCCAGCATTGGCATTGGATTTCAGAAATATTTTTAAATTCAAAGAATTAAATATCCCAAGCATTTCTAAATTTCGGAAATTCCATAAATTTTTAAAGGTTTTAAGACTCCATATTCATCTAAATCGAAATACACAATAAATAACCAATTTGAATTTGTCCATTCATAGTATATTTAAAATGAATTAAATATATAAACTATAATTTTAAATAAATTTCTGTTTTAATTTTGCATTCCAATTCTGTCCGTATTCAAATACGTATTGCTTCATTATGAATTATAAGTGTCTCAATTTAAAATTATAAAATATTGGATCCGGTATATTTTGCCGGATTTTAATTTTCTCTTCCGGCATATTTTGCCGGATTTTAATTTTCTGTTCCGACATATTTTGCCGGATCTTAATGTTCTCTTCCGGCAAGTCACCCATGTGACTGGTTACAGAAATATTGTTGGTTTGAACACCTACCCCTTTCCAACGTCTCGTGGGGGGGGGGGCACCCCTGTGACTGGCCACAAAAGTTACCGATCTATTACCATGAATTTCTAAAACTTCCTTAATTATCATGTATTTCCATCCATTAGCATAATTTTAAAAATGTATGAAAAAAGTTTGATGAATTACCAGAATTTCTAAAATTCATGGAAATTTATCATTATTGTGGAAATTTATGAAATTTTTGGAAAAATTATGAAATTTGTAAAAATTAATGAAAGTAAAAATTAATGAAATTTGTTGAAAATTAAGATCCGGCAAGGAATACAGATATATATGTACAGATGACACATAACCTCCACCTGTCATCAAGATCTCCCTTTAATTTTCTATTGTCCGACATATTTTTGCAAACATCAATTTTTTAACTTGTTGCAATTAATCTAGAATTGTTTGGAATTAATAATAAATCGTTTGAATTCCTAATAAATTATTTGGAATTCAATTTAGTATACGATAAAATATGCCGGAAGAGAAAATTAAAATCCGGCAAAATATGCCGGACGAGAAAATTAAAATCCGGCATATTTTGCCGGAACAGAATACTCGACCTAAAATTTAAAACCTCTTTCAAATGAAATTGCACAATCTTGAAAGATTCAAATTGAAATTTAAAAACTGAAATATTTTGCTCTTGCAACCGAAATGTGGAAAAAGTGTCAGAAGAAAACTAAAAAATGGTCAAGAAAATTTCTAAGTAGAAAAAGTGACAAATATAAAGCCAGGCGTAAAAATTTTTAAATTTATAGAACAAAAATATGAAAAACCAAGGATTGAATTGCAAAACAAAATAGGAAATGAATTCGTACCTGGAATTGATCCTTATCGTTCTTGATAGTGGAAACTCCATTTGTTTTATTGTGAAGCTGCACCCAGGGCCTCAGGTACATCGTGTTCCTTAATTTCTCCCCGCCAATGGGTGCGATGTACTGTTGCAGATCATGATGATAAGGGGCCAGTGGGATTTGTGGAATATGTGGAACCAAAGCATCATCGTGGCGAAATCCGTGACCGAAGTTCTGATTTGGGATATGGTGTGGATGAGCAAGGGATTCCCACCAATCGGAGTATAACATCGGCATAAGATGCGTCATTTCTTCCAATCGGTTTTATTGAAATCTAACGTATTAAATGTATTTCGAGTTTAGCATAAACTTTTGGAATCACAATTTAAATCGTTTCCGTAAATATTTAAGAAAAAAAGATGCTTGCGTTCCGGTAGCTTTTGTTAACTGTCACACTGCGACGCGCGCCACCTCATATTTATAGTTTCGCCCTCAGACTTCGAGAATCGTCTATGACCTTCTAGAACCTTCTGGAACGTTTTGAGAAGATTCACAAATTGTATTTTGGGTAGGGTGACCATATGCCCAAGTGGAAAAAGGAGGACATAACCTCGCCCCCCCCCCCCATAATAAGACCAGCATTACATTTTTTTTTTGGATTATCAATTTTTTTTTAATGTTTATTTGTCGACACATGCAATGAAATATAATTAATACATTCAATTACTTATTGAAATTAGCATATTTTCCAGAACATTTTGTGAAAAAAGGTAAATTTTGTCTTTCGAGCAAAAAGTAGGTCATTTTATGGGTTTTCCAAAGTTTAAGAGGACAGGAGGACAAGCAAGCGAAAAGTAGGACATCCCTGCCGATGAAACAGCACTGAAAAAGCACTGGCGAACGGCACTGGGCCGCCAGTGCCGTTTCAGTGCCTGTTTGTGCTGATTTCAGCACCTAAACCGCACTGAGGGTGATGCGACGGTCATATAATGGTTCTATTGTATTCGTCACGTACCGGACAGGCAGAGTGGTTTACAGCAGTTGGCCGCTACCAACCCGAATCCCTTTTTAAAATTTTCTTCAAATTATTAACACTTTTTTTTAATTTATGAATTTTCTCATTATATATATTTTATACTTATAAATTATATACTAATATACTATTCTGAAGTTGAATTCGAAAATGTTGTCTGTTTTGGCGTATCTCATTCCATTTACGAGATACATTATGTTCATTCGAATTTTAAACTTTTCAAAAAAAAGTTAGATATCTGAAATTATCGAAACCCGTAAATTCTGAATTTCTAACTTTGGCAGAGGTAATTTCAAAATTTCACAAATTTTAATTTTTCATTTTTAATCCCTTTCAGCTGGTCTACTTGGTAGCCTATTCACAGGTATAAAGGGAACTTCTGCAGGCATTTAAAACTGTAATCTGAGTAGCTTTAAACGAGCAGCACTGAAACGGCACTGGGCAGTGCTTTTTGAGTGCGGTTTCAGTGCTGTTCCATCGGCAGGGATATCCTCCTAAATGAGGACGTCTGGTCACCCTAATTTTGGGAGATGTAGTGCGAAAAAAGGAAAATGAAAATAGGATAGTATTCTATATAGGGTAAGAGCACTAGTGGTTGGCACTGCGCCGGTTATTGGCACCCCCTTTAAATTTTGTTAAATATTAAGAAAATGCGAACATTTATCGTATTTTACTGATATGATTTTAATTCTAATATAATTTTTGCGCAAAACGATATATACAACTTTAGCAAAATAATGTCAAATTTAGGTGTAAAATATTTAATTCTCTTTAATTTTTAGGGTGCCAAGAATTTATCGGCTTTTCTAAAGAAAATCTTTAGCTGACGACATTTTTTAATTTCGTTATAGCAACGTTGTAAACAAGTAAATCTGTTTCATTTTTTGCAGGTATTTTGAAGAAATATTTGAAATTCAATAAAAAATCAGAATTAGACATCGGTGATAATGTATTTATTAATTTAAGAGGGGTGCCAATGGAAATTAATACAAAAAGTATGGTCTCTAGTCGTTGGCACCGCAGTGCCAATGACCAGACCATGCAATTCTGGAATGGTTTCATTCATTGGCACCCCCGCCTTGTCAGAAAAAAGTAAGGTTATGTAATCCCAAGATCTTGTGTTGACTTGAATCATTTCATGTATTTCTCATAAAATGAAGGTTGAAAAGTGCCGGAACGACAAAAGCCGTTATTAGTAGACGCAAAAGTAGCTAAAAATTATAATAAATGAAGCTGTCATTTATATACCGGTAATCGTAACCTTTATTTATTGTTTTTAGGCTTTTAGGTATAGTTAAATATTGTTGTTATTTGAATTATAAATAGAATTTTATTATCTTTATACATATTATGATTAATAATATCGTCGTACAATGTTTTAAATGTTACGCAGATATGTATGTTAATTAATATAAATAGCAAAAGTTTTTATTCAGTCGATGCACCGACTGAATAAACCGATTTATTTTGACTATAATCATATATATCCATCTTTGAATTTGTTTCTTGATTATGCTACTTTGAATTTGTTTCTTGATTATGCTAGTTTAAAGCAGAAAATGAAAAAATTAGTAACATTTATGTTTTTTTTTTATTTTATTTATTGTGATATATATGCCCATCAGAGAGTATCTCTGAGGAAATAAAAACGTATACCGAAGAACACATGTACCATTACTATAAGCTTTATAGCTGCTGTCAAAGATATTGGCATGTCCAAAAACAATAGTGCAAGGGACACGATACTTTTTCTATAATTTGTTAAAAAGTGCTAGTTTTTGTTTACCTGTTTTTTGTGTAAAAAGAAGGCGATTTTTTGTCGATTGACGCAACCATGACAATGGCAATAATATGGCAGTAATAATAAGCTGGTTCTCACAATTGAATAGTTGGCCCCACGAAGGTGGGGCCCACCAAGGTGGTTGGCCCATAAAGTTGAGGGCTTCCAAACTTCCTATTTTTGGTGAAAAAAACCAAGCACAGTATTTTCGGAGAAACTGACGGTGTTTTTTTGCTTTTGCCAAGTGACAAAAGTACATACAAAATACACAACTCGAGACTTTTCAGGAAATTGCTTTTAGGTTAGGGACGACAGTCGGAAAATAGAATGAAGTTGGCTGCGCACGATGCACGAGGCCACCCGAGGCAGCACGAACCCACCCGAAATAACATTTACTTTTTCCACTGTGCCTCACTTTTATCACTGTCCATTTACTTTTTCCACTGCATCTGTCCACTTTTGTCACTGTTGCCCGGAAAGGTCGGCACTGCGCATGCGCCACGTCATCGAGCAAAAATCAGTAACTTTTTACACCAAAAACAGGTGGAAAAACTGGCACTTTTTCGCGAATTATAGAAAAAATTTATAAAATACTAAATTTAGAATCATCAATAGAAAAATTATTTATTATTTTCAGATGCACAATTTGTTTTTAATCAATGTTTTAATGTAATTGCAAAAATTTTAAGAGGCTATGTGAGTGTAGTGCCAATCACTGGTGACGGGGGGTGCCAACAACTGGGGTTAGCAGTGCCAAGCACTAAAATTTTGGGACTACATACTTATTTTTGACCATTTTTCAAGTTTTTGTCAACATTGAATAATAATTTAACATTTCAATGTATTCTTCATAAAATTTGGAGTGTAGGTATAATTATCACTATTTAAGAATTCAAAACTTTATGTGTTTATTTATTTCCTAAAGTCTACATTTCCTCTTAAGGTGCCAATAACTGGTGCTCTTACCCTATTGGTATTATATATATCAGTGGTCCACGTCAGTAGGGGGCCTCAGAGAGGTCCCCCCTAAATGGTAAATACCTGTTCTTTCCAAAAGAAAAACTAGGAACAAAGTTAGAGCACGAGGCCGGATATTTTCCGGACAGATCTAGTACATACTTCATATGATTTTGGCAGAATGAAAATAGACATGGAATATATATTTTCATACATTTATTTCATTTATCATTGCAGGTAGAGATTTTATGATAACTGCACATAGGCGAATGACCGAATGACATTTTTCAAGGGCGATCAATAAAGATGAATGTTCAATCCTGCGCTGTCGCTTTATGGGGCATGTGATACTTAGTACTTACTATCCGCCCCCGATATCGATGTTTCGATTTTGTGGTGCAAAATGACTTCATAGTTGTGTCGTCCAAACTATATTTTATCGAATAACTCAACAATGTTAAGAGCTACGAAACTTGTTCAATGGCAAAAATAATGCACTTTAATGTTCTATCAAGCAGTAGAATAATATTTGATCCAAGTGAGAAAGGAATTTGAAAAATAGTAAAGTGTAGTAGGATAGTAGGATTATCCATATTGAAATGAATTTTTCCATAAAGCAGTAATAATAATTTGAAACAACCCTTTAGTAAGGCGGTAAGTAAAAGGATATTCGAAAATTTGTGTTTATAAACGTTGCAATCTTTAGTTAAATGGTAATAACACCGTAAGCTTTTTTAAAATAAAATAACTTACAATTAAGTTTCCTCGATAAATTAATTTTTGTAACGCACGCACGAAATGTTCGCTTTTCGAGGCATTTATTGCGTGCGGGAAGTAACCAATTCCAAAGCCGTGATTAAAAGCAGTTATAAAAAGACTTTTTCTAGCTGCTGCGCTTGCGCAGTTCCAGCCAGATTACTTTTTCTTGCTGTTGCACTTGCGCATTTCGATTCAGATTTACTTTCCAGGACTGCCGGAATAATAATCTCACTTCATTATGATTTGACGCTTGAGAGACTGATTGTAAGTAGTGAATAGTGATTGGACAAACTCGAAGTGATAAGTTACCATAAATGACTGATAAATTACCATCAATTACCGATAAATTACCGAAAATTTTAGAAATTTTTGGAGACTTGAAATTTCCGGTAATTTATCAATTTTCCGGAAACTCGGGTAATTTAGCAATTTTCCAGAAATTTCCAAAAATTTTTTAATTTTTTCCAAATAGCTTTGGCTACCTTAAAATTTCGGTAATTTAGAAATTTTCCATAAATTACCGGAAATTTAGCAATTTTCCATAAATTTCTGGAAATTTTTGGAATATTTTCAAAAAGCTTTGGATACCTGAAATTTCAGATGATTTTGCAGCTTTTCATAAATTTCCAGAAAATTTTGGAAGTTTAGCAATTTTCCACTTTCCGGAAGTTTTTGAAATTTTCGGATTTTTTCCAGAAAGCTTTGGATGCCTTGAATTTCTGGAAATTTTCGGTAATATACAAATTCACCGAAAATTTCCGGATATTTTCGGTAATTTTTGGTACATTTACCATAAATTTCCAAAAAATGTATTCTTATTGTTTCTCAAATCGAAAATTTCCTGCATTTGTTACAAAAAATAGCATGTGCAACAGGTGCAGAAACTAGACAGTTGCAACTCTTGTGAAGTTTACAGTACTTGCCGTCGACTCATCTTCAGGTCGTTTCCGGCTTGTTTTTGGCTCGTTTACAGCTCGCCTTCGACTCGCCTCTGGCTCGTACAGCAAACTTCACACTCGTCTGGAACTGCCTACTTTCTGCACTTGTAGCACAATATACTATTGATTGCTTTCCATTTTGTCTTCATAATATGCATGAAACATATTTTTTATTAAATTTCACTGCGATAAATGATTGCAGTTTTAGATAAAATACCATCAAATCTGTGCAAAATTTACAGCTTAATTTTTGGGTAAGCTTGCAACTTTTTGATGCAATGACATCATAAAAATCTCATAATTCCGTCTTAAATTAACAAATAAATTGATAATACGTTTATTTTCTCTGATTCGCATGAACTACATTGAAATTAATTTGAAATCAAAAAGTCAAATTGAAAAATCTAAAATAAAGTATTTCTTTCCTGTATAGAAGATAATAATTAAATTTCTAAGAAGAGAAAATCATGCGAAATAAAACGCAACACTTTATTTTATTGTTTATTTTATAAATTCAGGCTCATTACTTTAAATATTATAAAGATAACATGAATGCTAAATGCTAAGGAATTAAGACATATGTTCGACAATCTAATACGAACATGAGATTGTGAAGTAAAATGCTTTTCTGGTTTCTTCTCTTCTTTCTTGTACTCTAAAAATTCGCGAGCCACAGGTTTTCCAGTCATTTCAATCCTGATATGTTTCTCGCGATAGTGCTTTGGATTGTATTTCCTCGGTGCTGTAATGGTCAAAACGCCGTCCGATGAAAGACTAGACTTGACCTCTTCATGGTCGTACTGTTCCGGAACCAGGTATTTTCTGGAGAAATTTCTGGAAATCGATCCGTGTTTGTCTTGTTTTTCTTTATGTTTGCCTTCGACCAGGACAAATTTTTGAACGACTTTTACGGTTATCTCATCGGGCATGAAATGCTGAATGTCCAGAACTGCCTGAAATATTAAATACAAAATATTGGAAATTATGTTGAAGTTCATGGTTTTCAAAGCGTTTATCGCGCAAATAATGCGGACATTGTTTCCTTAAATATTTCGTCAATTGTGTATTGTAAATTGTAAATTGTCAAATGCATAAATTGAAAGTCGGGTGTATTTCGTAACGCTTTTAGGAGGGAGGGAGTGTTCAAGAGGAGCTATTCTGGTCCTGTTATAATGAGGGAGGGTTCGAGAAATGTTTCGTAACATTTTTTTAAATAATATAAATATATAAAAGGAGTGAATAAAATTATTGTTTAAAACCTTTTTTTGAGGTACATATGTGTAAAATTTGAGGTATCCTATCAGGATAGCCAGTGGTTCAACAAAAAATTTACATTACATTTTTTAACAGTAGATAACCAACAGTAGATAATCGAAAAATTGCGCTTTCAAAATTGGCAGCTCTGCGACTGTCACGCAGTTGCTTCAAGTTAAAGGTTGTGTTTGTTTATTTTGATTCATTACATTAATTTGTTTTAAATAAACCCGAAAGAAAGTATAAAGTAGTTATCAAAAAGACAGAAATTTTAGTTGTGTTCAGGAGCCACTTGGAAAAGATATGATTTTTAGGAATAAGGTATGTGAAAATTTTGCACTTTTTTATCATCAAAAGTCAGGTTAAATGGTATGAAGATTAAACATCTTATACCAACCGCACCAATCTCACGGAATATCAGAGATAAAGAAAATGTCAAAAATTTAAGCTTTCATGATTTTTTCATGATGATGGTAGTTTCAACTATGATTTACTCAATAAACTCACTTTAATTGTAAGTATACTAACGATAAATTATAATTATCGAGAATTCAGTATTCTGTCATGCCCAAAAGCAATACTAGAAACGATTATCTATTTATGGATAGAGGTGTCAAAATCTTACCCTTCACCGGGTCTAATAAAAATGTTTAATACAGATGATTGACTAATTTCGTGATATTTTTTTTAAAGAATATTCAATGGAATATGTAAGCTTTATTAAAAAAGGAAAACCTTTCTTTATTTTTGAAAACTGATGCAGTTAAATGCATCAACTTTGAAAAAAAAAGAACTTTGAAACTTTTCACGACATAAACTTTAAGATGCTAGCCATGAATAAAAAAAATGAAATAGATAATAAAACTCAAGAATTAATGAATAATAAATTAATTAATAAGGGGTCGTGCACATAATACATCACACGCTTTTCTTTTGTTTATATCGTTGTATCCCTTTTGGCTTCAAGGCAATTTTATTCTCGTCTTTATTTAAACAAAGGAAAAACGTGTGACGTATTATGTGCACGACCCCTAATTAACAAAATGGTTATAAAGTTTGTACTCACGAAGAATAGGAATTGAAAATTCAGTAAACAGAAATACAAATTGAAATTAAAAAGAAAATTATGAGTTAAAGAATTAGTGACAGAAAGTCTTACATGAAACTGGTCCTTATATGCCGATTTTGGAATTCCTTTTTCTTGGATGTACTGTTGCAGAATATTTGGAGGGACAAATGGTATGTGTGGAGCCAAAACATCGTGAATACGATTATTGTGAATCGTATTATTGAAGTATGGACCTAGGCCTAGGGAATCATAATCTTCATCTGCCCACGAGTCGGGGTGCATCGTTGCTGGCAGAATTGCCATTTTCAAATCGTTTTTAATTGAAAATAGATCCTACACGAGAGATTAAATTTACATTAAATATTCGTCTGTATTAAAACTTCAAAAACACTATAAATTTTAATCACAGTTAATAGTTTCAAAAGATGCAAGAGATGCTTCGCTTTCGTGGTTTCACTTGAATGTTATCAAACACCGCGTTTCATCCGTAACTAAAGCTTCAGCTCATTCGCCGGTCGGCAGGAAGGCAATCTTCTAGAGCCTTCTAGCGAAAGCCCACAACATAAATGACGACGTCATAGGTACAAGGACAATTTTCACCTGAAAGGTTGGACTTATGATGACGAACGTGAAAATGCTTGCGCGAGCGGTGGCGAGCCGGCAAATGTGTCAATTATAACTAATACAAGCGTGAAAATTCGTATACATGTAGGAGATGATGTTCGAAAAAGCACCTGCGCATTGACACTTAATTATCTGGAGCAGAAAGTGCGGCCGAGTAGCAATAAAGTGCGTGGTTTCAAACAGAAGTTGGACTACTCCCAGAGATGCATATTTTTATTGGCCCACGAAAAATGTGCGAAAGACCCTATCGTGTCCGTAAAGTTGACCTCCACGGTAATAAAGATCCAATACATTTTAACGAAAAAATATAAACTTTAAGATTATTTCACCTCAAAGTAGCTGACGCAAATTTTTTACACAAGACGTACGCTATTGATATACTAATTCTGAGAACACCTTATTTAGAATTTCTAATGATATAGCACGTCAAAGTATGTGCACAGGTTGTGGGTTTACGGTCTGCAGAACATTCGACAACTCTCTGGAATTCCAGAAGCGGCTATTCGGAAAATATTTGAAAAAAATAATTTTTCCATTATTGCGAACCGGTTACCTATACGCCCTCTTTGACCTTGACCACAACGCCACCTGACACGCGGAACTATTGGGTATCTCAAAGTTATTATAGAGCAATGCTAAGGAAAAATAGGAATGAATATCAATTCATTTTAATCAAAAATATTATTCTAAGGTCTGAAATTATTTATTCACTTTAAGATTTCTTGTTAATATTGAATTGAAATGCAAATTTCTTCCCAATAGTTCCAAATTGGTAGCACTGTTGTAGCTACCCAACAGCGTATACAAAGTTTGTTCGGAATATGAAGTGAAATAATAATTCTTTCAGGAAAACGTAACATTTGATGAGATTTATGTTACAATCGTTCTATAATGAATAACCCATAGAATTTTGTTGATTTCTCATTTGTAAAAATCGGTTTGCAGGTTGTTCAAAATAAGTTTCGGATCGTTACTGCGGTGACAGATATAGCACGCGCGCAAGCCTTACATTGTTGAGTAAGGTTATGGGCATAAGGATAGAGCTGCTACTACCAACTACATAATATGTACTACGTTCTAGCATTCCTGACCTTCCTCACTTTAACTATTTTACAATTATACCTTCGGATTTCGCACGCACCTCCGCTCCCCTTTAAATTTCCTCTCTTCCCTCAATCTGATTTTCGACATTGGACAGAGAAAACGAGATCAAAAAAGTGACAACCCTATACACATCGAGAACTCACTTTTGTTTAAAAAAATCGATGGAAATAACATTTAAGTCAAAAACTTATCTTGAAGTTTATACAATGCATGTATTCTCTGATGTAACCCGAATATTTTAAGTGAAAAATGAAAAAAATCGATCGAGCCCTTTTCTTGAAAATTCAAATTTTGATGTAATACATAAAATATATAGTAAATAAGTTCATATAAACTTTTGTATCAAACGAAAACTGGGTCTTATATAGAGGTTTTTGTAGTGCAAATAGGATATTCGAAAATTTTTGTTTATAAATATTGCAATCTTTAGTTAGGGGCCATTCATTAATTGCGTAAAGGCGATTTTGACCATTTTTGACTCAATGATATTTTGAGCCATGAAGGGAACAAATCGATCGAGCCGTTTTTTGAAAATTCAAATTTTGATTTTTTGATTTTTTTTTTTGTGATAAATTTTTTATTATATGTACACTTTTATACATAAAATATTTCAGTAAAAACGTTCTTATAAACTTTTGTGTCAAACGAAAACTGGGAAGGGATGTTCGATCCCGATTCGATTCTTGAAAAAATCGATTTCTGGGCAAAAAATCGATTTTTGAATAGATTCTTTACTATTAATTTTTTTCAATCGATTCTTCAACTTATAAATCGAAGAATGGATTTATTACTTTTTAAAATTCTTTTATCTCTTTGTTTTCAACCACCACATTTTTTTTACACAGTGCCCTAATAGCACGGAACGTTCCTGGGACGTTCCCGGAACGTTCGCGGAACGTGTAAAATGTCCGCCGCTTGGGAACGTCCCAGGAACGTTCCACTGGAACGTTCCAAACATAAATTAACGTTATTGTTATTATTATTAATAAATATCGCGTAAACCGTAAGTGATAGGTCAAAATCGATGTCAGTTTATGATACGGATATCATATTATAGTGTAGTATGTGCGGTACTCAAAACTCAAAAATGACATCCATTTTTACCTATCTCGTACGGTTTACGAGATAATTGTTGTTAAAAATAACAATAATGGAAAGTTCCCCTCAGGTCCCAGTGGAACGTTCCCAAGGGGCGGACATTTTACACGTTCCGGGAACGTTCCAAAGGTGCCCGCGGAACGTTCCCGGAACGTTCCGTGCTATTAGGGTGATAACAAGTCAAATTATATCTAGTTTACAGTTTACACAGTCTAAACGGTTTCCCATTCACATCTCAGACTCAGATTTATGTTTTAATTGCCTATATATAACAAATTTCATACACTGAAATCTCGGTTTAATCAGTCTCGATTTAACCAGTGTCGGTCGAGTTTAGCATGATTTATGGTCCCTAGGGTCGACTCTCGTGCAGTACCGTAACTATCGACATGGCAAATGCGACGTTACCGACCGAAACATAACCTGACCTTGTTTCCCCCCGATTGATACAGCACTTTCTACCTGCGCTTGAGATTTTATGACTCTCGATTTACCCGGAACTCTTCCGAGCAGCCAGTTAAACCGAGATTTCAGTGTATTCTTTACGGTTTTTCAATCGATTCTTGTGTTGCCGACTTTCATTGAATCGATTTTCATGGTTCGATTCAGAATCTATTCAAAAATCGATTCTTGTAGGAGAATCGAACATCCCTGTAACTAGGTCTTCTATATAGATGTTTTTGTAGCGCAAATAGGGCTGCAAAAAACTCTATAGAAGGTCCAGTTTTTATTTGACACAAAAGTTTATAGGAGCTTTTTTACTACATATTTTATGTATAAAAGCGTACATAAAATAAAAAATTTTTATCACAAAAAAAAACATCTCGAACAATCAATATTTGAGTTTTCGAAAAAGGGATCGATCGATTTTTTTCATTATCACTTAAAATATTCAGGCAACATCAATTAATTAAATCCTGCAAAGAATTTGCATTGAGTAAGAAGTTTAGGTTGAAGTTGGTTGAGGCTGACCGTATTGGAGCTCGGCTCCACTCTCAGTTCGAAACAGTTCAAAAAAATATAATTTGAGAGGCATGTTTTTATTTTTCATGCAAGAATGTTTTATTTTTTCACAGATTAATGTGCAACGAGCTTGGAAAATTAGAAAGCTACCTCAAAAATCTTAACTTTTTAATGCTTTTGAATTCTTTTACTTTCTTGAAATCCTGAAATCATCATGCAGAGAATTCATAAGAATTGAAGGAATTCAGGGATTTCCCATAATTTAAGAAATTCTCTGAATGGAGAATATTTAGGGAATTCAGATGAATAGAAGGATTTTAGGGATTTGAAAGAATTCAGGATATTTAATGAATTTAGGAAATTTAGAGAATTTCCTGAATTCCTCAAATATTCTGAATTCAGGGAATTCATAAAATTCAAGGAAATTTGTAGAATATAAAGAATGCACGGGCTTTATAAAGTTTAAGGAACTTAAGCGAATTCAGAATATTCAAGGATTTCAGGATATTCAAAGATTTCAGGTAATTCAGAGAATTGAAGGTATTTCAGAGCATTTAGAGAATTCAGAGAAATCCAATATTTGAGGAGGGGTCATTCACAAAATACGTGTTACGTCTAGGGGTTGGGGGGAGTCTGTTGAAGTATCATTTTCCATGTTGAGAACAATGGAAAAAGTATCACTGGGGGGGGGGGGGCTCAGAAGTTCCCCAAAAAATGTATCACGTATTTTGTGAATGGCCCCGGATATTCAAGAAATTCAGAGAATACAAAGAATTTCAGGAATTCAGGAGATTAACAGAATTCAAAAAATTTAACGAATTTAGAATATTCAAGAATTTCAGAGAAGTAAAGGAATTAGAGAGATTTTCAGATATTCAGAGAATTCTGCATATTTAAGGAATTCAGGAGATTCAGAAAATTTGAATAATTTAACGAATTCAGAATATTTAAGGATTTCAGAGATGTCAAGGAATTAAGAGATTTTCCGGAATACCCAGAATTTCCAATATTCAAGGATTTCATAACATTCAAAGAATTCAGGATATTCAGGGATTTCAGAGAAATTTTCATTGCTCCAAATATAAAACTCTTAATTTCAAAAGAAAACTTGAATTTTTTAGTTCTGAAAGCTGTGCATTTAAAAGTTTAAAAGCAATAGTTTTTAGCAATTGAAATTAAAAATTCACCAATTTTAAATATTCTAAATTTTGATATGGTCCACACTTTTAAGTTGTAAAATTGAATAATATTTAGTTTGAAATGCTTAGTAGTGAAATTATTTAAATTAGCAAGCTTAAGAATAAAAATGTCTTGAATTTTATAAAGTATTCCTCCTTTACAAGTTGTTCAATATCAATAGCTTTGTGTCGGGATTTTTTCAATTATTTAAAGTTTTGAATTTAAAATTGTTTAATTTCAAACGTTTGAATTTTGTTTACATTTTTGTTACAATATTGTGTAATTTCAAAATATTCCAGTTTGCGCAATAATTTAATGTTGAAAGTTTCAAACTTAAAGCTGATCAAAATTTTTTTTTTAATTTATAGGTTTGAAAGGTTTAAGGGGAGTCATACAACTTGTATAATATTTGAAATCATTCTTTTTTGTATAATAAAGAATGCTTAAATTAAAAAATTGTAATTTTGATATATTTTAACAATTTATTTTTGGCTGTGGCTAGTCGTCCCGAAAAACTGGGAGAGTTGGAAAAGGGGATGGACTTAGTCCCGAATTTTCGGGACGACTAGCCAAGCTTATGAAAAATACTTCACTACTCATCCCGAATTTCGAGACACTCCGTTTATTTTTACTGAAACTAATATCAGAAGTGAAAAAGGTTAAGAAGGTTTTCTGTATTCCATGTATTTTGAGCAATAAAAAAGTGAAAAACGTATAAACTTGAAGGAAAAGACTTAAACATGTAAGCAAAACGTCAATTTCATACATTTATAGCATGACAATTAGCTTCCAATTAATACTTTAATTTTTCTGTACAATTTTAAAGATTTAAAATTGATCCCAAAGAATTTCGTATATTATCCATTGAAAATTATTTTCCTTTTACACTTGTGTGCTTCTAAACTTTAAATAATAAAATAATTTAAAAAAAAATAGGAATAAAAAAACAAAGCATCACTGCGAACCAACTTCATGTTGCCAACGGAATGTATTAGCTGCGAAAACATGTAGATTATTTTGACTTACAATCTAGAAAAATGTTTCATAAAGCAATCGTAGCTATCAACTTCATTCAAGAAATTAACATAAAACTTGAAATGGAATTAGAGATAATTATAAATCCTAAATTAGACGAGAGGAAGTTACGCAAATCAATACACAGAAATTTTTCTCAAATACTCTAGTTTATTTTTATAAAACTTAAGTCATCTATGCAGTCTAAATATTATAAACTTAACAGAAATGCTAATAAAGTATGAGATACTTTGAGAAGATGAAATAATGAGATTGAATGTGAATGAGAAGGATAATAAAGAAGAGTTTAAAAGAAATGTATGTGAAGTTAAAGGGAATGATTAATGAAAACTGAATACACAGGCTTATTTCTTCGGACACTCAGCTTCCTTCTTCTTTTCATCCTTTTTTGGCTCAGCATTTTCGCGAATCGCGGGTTTCCCGGTGTGCTCGATCTTGATCGTCCTCTCATTTTGTTCCTTTGGTTGATCCTTCCTGGGGGCGGTAATGCTTAAAACTCCATCAGAGGAGAGATGAGATGAAACCTTTTCAATGTCGCACTGCTCTGGAATCAGGTACTTCCTGACGAATTGTCTTGAAATCCAGCCATGTTCATCTTGTTTCTCCTCGTGCTTGCCCTCCACGACAACGCATTTGTCGACGACTTTTACGTTGATCTCCTCGGGTTTGAACTGCTGGATATCAAGGGAAACCTATAAAAGACCGAGATCGTAAATATTTGTGCAATTCAGGATTTTTATTTTACTATACAGACTAAACATGGAAAGCGTTATATTATTAAAAGTTTGTTTTAAAATGTTTTCATGACAACGCATATCACTTAATTTGCAAGTTCTTTTGATGTCGAAAAAACCTTATACTTAATTTCAGGAATTTTTAATTACATAGAAAATTGAGTAGCAAAAAATTCACGAGAGAAGCAAATATATTCATATCAATAAAGAAGCGTTAAATTACGATTACACTTTTTTTAAAATAAGTTTGTATTTGACTAGTTAATAATTATTTACCAAATTAAAAAAAATAATTCAAGACAAATACAAAAGATTTGAATGTATAAGTATTTCAGTTAATGTTTCTACATTAGAAAATCTTATTATTCAAACAATGTGAAATCTGTTTTCCCTTTATCTAAATAGCTTTACTATTATAAATATATTAATCTTCCCGCGTTTACTTCTGCATTTTAGAGGCTTATATTTAATTCCCACTGGAATTTTCAAATAAAAATTTCTATAATCAATAATGATAATGTAAAAATGAAATAGAAAGTAATTTAAATCAATTGACATTTAAAGTTAATTAGCAATAGAGTTTTAGAATTTTGTGTATGTTCATAGAATTAACCAATATTTTAAATGTCAGGGTGACCGTTGTAATTAAAACTTGAACTGCAAATTAAAGCACTCAAAGTAAAAGTCTTTTGAATTTTAAACTTTAGAAGAAAGATTCAAAAATTTAATTCAGAAATTTCGTATTCAAACTCAATAATTTACGCGCATAAAATGAAAGCTTTAACACTTTTTTTTTCAATTAACCAGTTTTGAATTATATGCCGTTAAGCAGCATAACTTTCAATTTTAATCTTTTATAAATTGAGAAGTCCCGACAATTCTGGATAAAAAAAACTAATCTGCGCTATCACTTTCAATGACAGTCGCTTCAAATTAATAATTGTTTAATTTTTATTTACATGTAAAGATTCAATACTTACACTATAAAATAAAAAAATTTAATGGAAAAATTTAAATATTAAATTTAGAACTCTAAAATTTTAAAGATGCAAGGCGTCCTATTTCAAAAAATTCAGATTTAAATTATTTGGTTTTGAATATTTGATTTACAATTGATCATTTTAAATGAACAGTCAAATATGGCTAAATATTAAAACAATTGTTGGTTTTTTAATTTTAAAATTCCAAATTGAATATTTTAGGCTAAACTGATATTTACATAGGATTTGAAATTAAATGAAAGCGTTTCACTATGAATCTATTAATTTTGTAATTATTTATAATGTTTCACTATAAAGTTTACACTTGTTTAACTAACAAGGCTTTCGAATTAAAACAATTTAATTTGTAACATTCAAATCCGTAAATTTTTTAGTTTTGAACATATTCAGAATTGTCTTGTAAAATCAATTGTTGTTCGATTTGTAACACTTTAACTACAGTTCAATTTGAAAAACCATTAATAAATATTTACAGTCAATTAGCCTAAAATGTGTTTCAAGAAAACATTTTAATTTCATACGCTTTTAATTTTTAATGGTTTAAGTCTTCAAAACTGCATTTTAAAATTCTTTAAATTTAATACGTAAGCCTAAAACTAAAGATCTACAATGGAAACTTTTTAGTGTAAACGATTTCAGAATTACGCATTGTAAACTGAATGATTTTATAATACCAAAACATAACAATTGAACTTGAAATTTAAAAAAAAAGTTGAAATTGAACTTATGTTGAATTTTAAATATATGATATGAAATTTGTGATATTTCAAGTAATTAGATAGATTTTTCTCCTAAAAATTTGTAAAAATTCCCGTAAAAAGAAACTCACCCAGTGGGCACAAAACCATGATCATCCCTAGAACGTCCTTGGGACATCCCTAGGACGTCCAATGCCAGTCCAATTAAAGTCTCTAAGACGTCCAATTTCGTAAAGATGTCCTAAAGACGTCTTAAAGACATAGAACGTTCTCGGGACATATTTTGTACTGACATTAGACGTCTTAAGAGCATCCCCAGGATGTCCCGAAGACGTCTCTAGGACATCCTTAATTTTTTTGCCCACTAGGCAATCATTTCCCGGTTTTTCCAGTTTAAAAAAACTTCCGGTCATTTTCCGGTTTCCCAGTCCAGCGGCCACCCTGAATTTAAATCAAGATTCTAGGCCATAAGATAAAAAGATCAATAGGAGTGATAATGCATTAACTTTAATTGTATTAAAGTATATATTGAGTTACAGAATATAGAATTGGTAAAAGTTAAGTATCTAAATTTCGAAAATTCTTATAAGATTAAAATGCTTACAAACACCTAAATCGAAATACCACAATAAATAAAAAATTTAAATATGTCGAAGAAAATGTACAATATGAACAATGTATAGTATATTGAAAATTAAAAATGAAAATTGATCCTTAAAAAATGAGGCCTGTTGCAGGAAAATATGGATCTAGATGGTATTACAATTTTGCATTTAAATTCCGTCCACATGCATGAGTGTCGTTGAATTATAAAGCTTTGAATTTAAAAAGCATCAATTAAACTAAATTCAATTAATTATTTTTAGAATAATCAATTTGAACAATTTTAAGGAATTTGCAATTTGAATTCATTTGCACTTGCAACAAAAACTTGAAAGGGAAACAAAGACAAAGTAGAAAAAGTGACTCGAACATAAAGGCAGGCCTCAACATTTAAAAACTTACAAAATGATCAAGAAACAAGGAGTAAATTCAAAATATAACGGAAAACATCCTTTACCTGGAACTGATCCTTGTCGGCCTTGACAGTCGAAGAACCACCCTCGCCTTTGCGAAGCAATTCTCCCCAGGGCCTTATGTAGAACATCGACGGATTCCTGGATCGTCTTTCGATTCTGGGAGCAATGTAGTGGTCCAGAAGCTCTGGGGTCAAAAGCTGGTCCCGCTGGAGGCCGAGGCCAAAGTTCTGATCGACGAGACGATGTGGTCGCTCCAGGTCCTCCCACCAGTCAGAGAACAACAGTGGAACAAGAGACATTTTGCAGATTCTTCTTACTTGACTTTATTCGCAAATAAAATACTGAATTAGAGTATAAGTACGTATTTCGTATTATAATCGCTTGAGGTTGTTGGCTTCGTGAACGTTCAACTTTCGTTATAGTTTACACGACAACCCAACTGATACTTATTCGCTGCTTGCTCTTTGTGTACTGGTTGCTACGCGGCGCCTTGCCTGTATTTATGGGCGGAACCAGTGCCGGCCGGTAAACCTCTAGAATTATCTAGAAAATGCGCATGGACGCTTCTCGAAACTACGCGAAATTAGACTGTTCTAGTAATCATAAGATTATATTTCGCCGTTTTTGAAAAGTTTGGAACATTTCTCAAACGAAACTTACTTCATTTCCTGCGAAATATATCAGTGAGCCCCGTGAGTCAATAATTTTTTAAAGTGGGGTTATGTTTTCTTTATGTAAGTTTCGAAAACGACTAGAGAAATGGAAATTGCTGGATAAAATCGGGAAACTAAAAGCTAAGTTTTTTGAGTTTTGATGGTTTTTGAATTTTTGCATTCCCTAATTTCCGTGAGTTTTGTTTTCTTATTTCTAAGCATGATTTTGTTTATTTTTGCTCTTATATAATTTTATGTGGACTTATTTTTATGAAGATTGATATATTTTTTTAAAAAGTTATTATAATTCAGGTATTTTTGTGGTTGGAATATTAAAAATGTGTTACAGTTAACATTTTATTTACATATTTAGTTTTCTCCTTACGAAAAAGTATTATATAGGAAAATCATTGCAGGCCTATAATGAATTTTCTATAATTTTGTATCGATTATAGAAATAATCATAAGAAAAATTATAGTGTGGCACCCAAATGAATAAAATTGATATACCGCCGAATTGTTCACATATCTTTTAATCTATATATGAGTGCGCATCAAATATCGGGAGTAGAAGATATTCTATTATGTATATGGTTCAAATTATAGTGCAGGTTGGGGTGCAATTGGTGAGTGTTTTTATGCATTAGACTCCCGTTTTTGGAATTGATACAGAAGCTCGAGAAACACTCATCATCTCTGTCTCCAGCAAAGCCATAAACGCCAACGATTAACAAACGAGCGAGCTGCGAGCTAATTACATTTTTTAATTATCAAAATAAATACCATATTTCGATATCTTGAAACGTCAGTACTCTCACCAGTTTTTACTCCGTCAATTTTTATGTATTTTTGTGTGAATAGTGTTCAAAATAAATTATTAATTTATATTCTCTTCTACTTTTTGCTCTAATTATTTAAAAATTTAATATTATTCATTTCTATAATTATTTTTCTATAATTTTTCCTATAGTTATTCCTATAATCGCAAAAAATGATAGGAAATTCGTTATAGGAAAATCATTATAAGCCTACAATGATTTCCCTATAATACACTTTCGCAAGAAGGGTATAATGAGAAACAGACGTTTTTGTTCACATTTCTAAATAAAAAATTTCGCGAAAAAAATATAAATTCTTTTTTCCAGAATGAAAACGCCAAAATTCTGTAGAACGATCAAAAGTTCGATTCGTATTTTTAGCATCCATAGTATTAATAATTATCAAAGCAAAGCCATAATTGCAAGCATGTAACATAACCTTCAAAGCAGGAATTTCAACGATATATATATATAATAATTAGTTTCTTATTTTGAGAAGTTTAATTATTAAATTTGCCAGATATTCAAGTGTTTGGAAAGACAAAAAAAATTTTATCTTTCTCAATTTATACTGGATATTGATTTCTATATTTAGCCTTTCTTTCCTGATGATATGATGATATGATTCATACATAATAAACAAAAATAATAACGCTTTATAATTATGCATAATTTCGCAATATCGTGCTGAAGAATGAAAGTATTATTATTTTAAATTCAATATCATTTTCTCATTATTTTATGTCTTTTTTGTATTTTTCAAACAAAGCTTCTTTTTCCTTTTAAATATTGTTTCATTTGTAGCTTGCTATTTTTTTACAAAAATAAATATTTTTAAAATAATTAGATATAAAAAAAAAGTATAATCCTGCAGTTTAATTAAATAATGCTCAATATTGTTGATCAAGATTCTCGAATTTTTGTGAACCTCGACTAAAATATTTAAAACTTTTTTATAAGTATATTATATGTTATAAGTATATTAAATTCTTTTTTTTCAAAGGTAAGGAAATGCCATATTTCTTCGCTGAATATTGGTTCTTTAAAAAAATATATTTAAATTAAATCCTAAAGTATTAAAAACAGTATTGTATTTTCAGGATGTCAACCTGACCAGGAAATCGGGAAACCCGGGAAATGACTAGGAATTTGCTTCAATGACTGGGATTTTCGCTTAGAACAGTGAATTTTCTAAAAGCATTATAATTTTGAGTTGTGACAGAGGATTTCAGTAAAGAATGATAATTTCGACCTTGATACAGGGACTTTTATAAAAAATTTATGATTCTGAGTTTGGAAAAAATCACGTAAATAAATACAATTATCCTGACTTGGAACAAGAAATTTTCTAAAATAATTATACTAAGTTGCGACATGGAATTTCATAAAGAACTATAATTTTGACTTTGAGACAGGCAATTTCCCCGGAAAATTAGAATTTTTACTTTGGGACTGGATATTTCTGTAAAGAATAATAATTTTCATTTTAGGTTCACTTTGCCAACGGCGATACCACTCTGGAAACACCAGTTCTCGTAAGATCACTGAAGTTAAGCATTGTTGGGCGCGGTTAGTACTTGGATGGGTGACCGTTCAGGAAATACTGCGTTGCTGTTGGCCCGTCGTGGGTGTGGTGGGCCCACATTGGTAGTAAATATCCACCTAGAAACACTACCCGAATCGGGTAGTGAGGCAATGAACTTTCGAGTTCAAACTGCTAATCAATTTTTTTTTTTTTAGGTTCACTTTAGAACAAGAAATTTCGTTAAGAATTATAATTTTTACTTTAGGACGCAGAGTTTCCTACGGAATTGTTATTTGACTTGAAACAGGGAATTTCTGGCATGGAACGGGAATTTGGTAAAATAACTTTAATACTGTTTTAGAAGAGGCAATTTAAACAATCTTTCTTTCAAGTCAGAATTCGTTACAATTTGAAACTTTCCTCTTCCAAATTTAAAAAAGGGAGTACCTTATACCTTATTTCTGAACAATAATAGAAAATTTTGTAAATAAATATAAATTTCACTTGGAACAGGTAATTTTTGAAATTAATTTAGTTGTGACTTTTTACAGGGGCTTTTCTAAAACAATTATAATTATAATAATAAACATGGAAAGGAAAATTTCAGAAAATGATTTTAAATCTGGTTTATAAAATAGGAATTTACAAAAACAATCTCTATCGTCAGAAATCGTCAGGTTTTGAAATATCCTTTGTCCAAATCAGAATTTGTTTGAATTTAAAAATTATTTTCTGTAATAATACAAATTTTTCAGGTTTTAATACTTTTCTGATTTAAATTTTAGAAAAGGGGAGTTAATATTTTTCTGAATTTTGTAAATAAAAATAATTCTAACTTGGAACAGGGAATTGTTAGAAATAAATGTAATTGTGACTTGGAAGAGGGAATTTTCGTAAAGAATTATAATTTAAACTTTGGGACAGGGAATTTCCGTAAAAAGAATTATAATTTAGACTTTCAGACAGGGAATTTCCGTAACTAATTATAATTTTGACTAATTAAAAAAAAAACGGGTCAAATTTTGTATTATAATTCTTCTTCAAAATTCCATGTTCCAAGACAGAAATCTTCTAAATTGTTTCGATCTTTTGAAGTGCTTAGAAATCTCTTGAAATATTTTGAAATAATTTAAAGATTTTGATCTCTTTTAAATTGACCGGGAATTAAAAATCAACCGTCGGGTAGATACCCTGCTTTTGGATAAATTGATTTAATATTTCATATTTTTTATTTCTGTTAAAACAAAAATTAAACTATACTTTTTATATAATTAAAGAATACTGAAGTACAAAAGAGGATTTTTCTTCCAAGCTCTATATAAATCATTGTTTTTAAATCTTATATTTTTACATAATGTTGTAAGAATTTTAAAAAAATGAGGTATACACGCGTTAAAAAAATTGAGCTGTGACAGGGATATTATTCCTTATTATAGCTAAACATTTAGCTGTAAATGAACGAAGGAGTTTAGAAAGATCCTTGGATCAGCGAAAGTGAATATCTTTGACCATTTTCCGTACACTAAGTATATCATATAGTCGATACGCATTATAGGTATAGCTATAATAGAAATATTAAGAATAGGTACCTATTCTTAATATTTCTATTATAGCTATTTCTATTATTTCTATTATATTATAATGGAAGCATCGAAATAAAATGGTGAAAGTCTAATCAGGAGCAGTGACAGCTTAGATTTACTTTAGACATTTGAAAGAATTTTATTACTCAAAATACACATCAATGTTATTATTAAAAAAGAGTTTGTGTCGAGGTAATTTCGATTGTAGGCGGTAATTAAATTGAAATATCAAGAAATGCGAGAAAAACAACCAACTTGACCTCCAAATGCTTTATACGGCTTTCAAGAAAATTCATTTTCTCGATACCAGGTGAAAAATGGGCTACTGTAAGTAAATATATTTCCATACCAACTTAATTTTTTTTTTATCTAAAGATTAAAAAATTATACACAATCTGTCGCAAATAATAAATTCTCGAACTTATACAGGGTGTCTACCCAAATCCCGGAAAAAAATTCCCTGACAATTCCAGGTTTTTTCCAGGTATCTTAAGTTTTTTCCAGGTACAATTTTTCATAGCATTTCATTTAATTTAAATTCAAATATTCCGCATATTTTAAACGCACTGTCTATAGTTATGGAATTTTCCATAACTCCAACCCCTTTTCTAGCTCGTTCAGAGCTGACATACACAGTGCCTAATTTTAAAAATTCGACTCGGAATATGTATACATTTTCGCGAGTTTATTATAAATAATGTTTTTTTTTTCAGTTGCTAGGAATTTAATTAATATTACAAGACATTCTTAAATATTTTACCACGATCGATTAATTAAATAATGAAATGATACTAAAAATATAATAATTTCTTGAATTTGTCTCTAAAGTCCATGAATTTTTTTCCAAAAAATACATTAATTCTCAATCAAACAGTTGGGTTTTTAACTCAAAAAGATCAATTTTTAAACAATTAGCTGAATTTTAAACTAAGAATTAGCAGTTTCCAACCAAAAATGGAATAATTACATTTTCAGTTAAAAAATTAATATTCCACCCAGAAAAAAAACAGATTTATTTTTAAAACAAATTCAATTTAACTTTCAACCAAGTAGTTTTATGTTGAACCAAAGAGATGCATTTTCAACTAAAATGATGAATATTTAACTGGAATACTTGAATTTTCAACCAAAAAGATAAATTTTCTACCACAAAAAAGATTTTTCAACAAAATACATCATATTTCAAAGAAACATTTGAATTATCAACTACAAAAAGACACATTTTCAAACAAATAAATGAATTTTGAAATAAAAAAGATCAAGTTTCAACCAAAAATTTAATTGTTGAATTAAAAAAAAAACAAGAATTTTAATCTGAAATGATCAATCTCTAACTGAAATAGTTCATTTTTCAACAAAAAATATGAATTCTCAACCAATTGCATTTTCCAAAGAAAAAAAAAAATTATTTGCAACAAAAACAAAACTAATTTTAAAAAAATAGTTAGATTTTCAAATAAAGTAATGAATTTTCAATAAGGATGATGAGTCTCTAACTAGAATCATCAAATTTCCAACAAAAAGATTAATTTTCAACCCAGAAGATTAATTTCTGCCAAAAAGCTCAGAATTTTCAACTAAAAAAGATGAATTTTCTACCAAAAAAACGATTTTTCCAAAAAATACATTATTTATCAATCAAACAGTTGATTTTTTTAACTCAAAAAGATCAATTTTCAAACAATTAGCTGAATTTTAAACTAAAAATGATCTGTTTTCAACCAAAAATGGAATAATTAAATTTTCAGTTAAAAAATTAATATTCCACACCAAAAAAAAAAAACAGATTTATTTTAAAAACAAATTTGATTAAACTTTCAACCAAGTAGTCTTATTTTGAATCAAACAGATGAATTTTCAAGTTGAATGATGAATATTTAACTGGAATACTTGAATTTTCAACCAAAAAGATAAATTTTCTACCACAAAGACGATTTTTCAACAAAATACATCAATTTTCAAAGAAATAATTGAATTATGAACTTCAAAAGGACACATTCTCAAACAAATAAATGAATTTTGAACTAAAAAAGATCAAGTTTCAACCAAAAATGTAATAGTTGTTTTGAAAAAAAGGTTATTTTTCAACTGAAATGATCAATCTCTAACTGGGATAGTTGATTTTTTAACCAAAAATATGAATTCTCAACCAATTGCATGTACCAGCGAAAAAAAATGATTTGCAACAAAAACTAAACTAATTTTTAAAAAATAGTTAAATTTTCAAAGAAAGTAATGAATTTTCAACTAAAATGATGAATCTTTAACTGGAATAGTTGAATTTGAAACCAAAAACATGAATCATTAAATGTCCAACAAAAAGATTAATTTTCAACCCAGAAGATTAATTTCTACCAAAGAAGTCAAAATTTTCAACTGAAAAAGATCATTTTTCAACAAAATATTGAATACTTGCAATGCAAATAAAAAAAAATTTCAACAAACAAATTTTCAACAAAATGGTTGAAGTTGCAACTGCAATAGATCAATTTTCAGTAAAAAAAATAATTTTCAGCCAAAGAAAAAACGAATTTTCAACAAAATTGCTCATTTTTCAACCGAGGAGATGAATTTTCTCTTAAAATGATGAATCTTTAACAACAAAAAATTACTTTTTAACAAAAGATAAACTCTCAACCAAGTAATTAAATCTTCATTCAAAAAGATGAGTTCGGAACGAAAAATGTAATAGTTGATATTTCAATCAAAAAAGATTGAAAGTTTTAAACAAAAACAATGGAATTCAACCAAAAAGAACGATTTTTCAACAAAACACATGAATTTTCAACGAGATACTTGAATTTTCAACTAAAACCGATCAATTTTCAACCAAAAACAGAATACTTGAAATTTCACTTAAAAAATTGATTTTGAACAAAACAAAAAAACGAATTTTCAACAAAATAGTTCAATACCCGTAATATAAAGCTACTTTTACAAATGAAGAATCATTGTTATTCGATTTAATATTGCAATTTACAAAAATTAAGCACGTTCTCGAAAAAATTCCCTGACTTTAAAAGAAATTCCCTGACATTTCCAGGTTTTTCCAGGTATATCAAAATTCCCTGACAATTCCAGGTTTTCCAGGTAGGGTAGACACCCTGTTATAGCAACTTGGTCAAAATTACTGATCTACGAAAACAGATTATATAAATTAACTAAATGTTTAATTTAAACTAACTAAACGTTTTACCTAATCTAAGCAGGCACTTTCTTTGAGTTTAATATATTCTAGATTCGCTCGTTCGCCTCAAGAAATTTTTTTCAATAATAACCTTAATCTAAAGACGGGTGGTCGTCTACAGAAATAAATACATACAATGTTTATTGAATTCATTCAATGCATACTTTAATAATGTACGTAGTAATACATGATCTTTAATTTTTTACTTATCATAACTACAGAGAGCAGAGTAATTTTTTAAAGGTTTGGAAAATTCTGATTTTGAGGTTCTAGGTCTCGAAAATGGTTAGGTTTGTTTCTCGTAAAGTTCCTGGTTCCTGGATGTATTTCTTTTAAAATTTACACCAAGCAGCACACTTACTTAACTTGATGTTTTGTCTTTTCTTTAATCTCTGTTGACTCTACTTTCTGATTTAAAAAAAAAAAATTAATTTTTCTTTTTCAGTAAAAATCAGCAAAGATTGTTTTCAGTTTGCCGGTTCGCACGTGGTACTGTTATGACTGCTGCGACTGCGTGTCCCGCTTTCATAGAAAGCCCCTCGGTGGCGGAGGAAATATTGATTGTGGACGACGCGGCGGTCGCGAGTTCTGGTGGGTTCTGGAAGTCTGGAAAATACTAGACGTTGTGACCTTGACTTTACTTGAATGAAAGGCGTAGAGCATCTTAGTTGCAAGATTCAGAATTAAAATTAGATGCTTGCCGTCTACTAATAGGAGTCGATGACCAAGTAGTTAGAAATACATAATCATTATCTGTCACTTGTCTGGCTATGAGTTTGGACTCACTCTCTATCATCACTCTGAATGAAATTACGTTAATCAAAAGATCTTTTCTCCTTGAATTGATTTCTTATACAAACTGATGTATTAGTTTATTAGTCTTTATTCTTCTTCATGTAAGAGCGAGTATGTTCTAGAAAGAGGGTTTTATAGTTATGTATTTATACCGAAGGGTAGGAGCAACAGGTGGTGCTGGAATCGGGATTTTTCTGGAACATATTATAATGCGTAGACCGGGCGTAGCCTGTCTGTTGGTAGTTGTACTATAATCAATAGTCTGTCATCTTTCGAGAATTTGCGAGGGTTGTCGAATACGTAACTCAAAAATGTACTTTTTGTAAATTTAAATGAGATGATGCAACTATATGTAATGATTTTTCTTAAATTCTTTTCTGATGTCTTGTTTAGTGAAAACTGAAAAATTAGTAGAAGATATATATTTTCAAACTAATACTTAGAATCGATTTTTTACAGAAATATTAGTAAAATAATAATTATTATATAGACTAACGATGGTTGGTACCAGACTATGTACCTACTTTTCGTCAGTTTTGGATAATTATTTCTGTGCAGTATGTTGAAAATACGGAGTATAGATTTTTCCCAAAACACCACAAAGCTATCAAAAATCGGTGTTTAACCCTTTCAGGGGCACATTTTTCTGTTAAACTAATTCTTGATATTGCATATTTCTTGCGAATTTGCACTAATATAACCGCCATTTTGAATCCGTCATTTTGAATTTTGACATTATATTCTCAATCAGTGGCTCGAACATTTTTTTTATTTTACGATTTGATAATCGATCACAAATACGGTACATTACATGCACTTATGCCGAAAATTCGTCAAAAATCGTAATTTTTTATGAATTCAAAAAATGAAATAAAAAAAAACCTGTCTGCCGAAAATTCTGCAAAAAATATAAGTTACAGTTCTACGTGTTACCTAACTGGAAAAAATGTGTCACAGCTATAGGACCAGTACTTTATAAACAGCCGATTTTATTCGAAAAAAGTGATTTTTTTCGATTTTAATTATTCATAAGAAATTGTTAATTAACAATTTTACACAGTTTTTCATGATAATTACTTTGCATGAACCCTTAAGAGTCTAAAATCAAATACTTGTGCACTAAACAAGGTGAAATGTATCAGAAATGCTTGAAAAACTGCGAAAAAACAAGTGGGACGTATACGTCCCACTGCCCCTGAAAGGGTTAATAAGCCCGAGTTGAAGACATTTGACACATTTCTAAAAAATTATTGCAAATAAACTTCAACTTTAAAGATTCAACAATCTGTCATTTTTTCAACATTGTTGATGTTTGTTTCAGTGCTAGCGTGGGGGTAAATATGAAAAAAAACTTTGTGTTATAAAAATTTAAGAAAATATCCAACTGAACTGAAAATTAGGTTTCTCTTGTTTATAATGTGAAAGGCAAATACGAAAATATTACTCTTTTCATTATAGATTTAAGTGCCTCAAAACTATTTGCCTTATTCAAAATTTGGATGTTCCTCTAATTTAATTATGAAGAAGTTAAAAGTAAGCCGATTTTAGTAAATCTGTGTATTTTGTAACTGGTTTAATTCCTAATTTTAATGTATTTTTAAAAATATGAAAATATCTCATTTGATTTGAAGGGTTTGAAATAATTTATTTAAGAAATTAACAAGTTTCTATCAAATAACAAAATCCAGTTTTTCTATTAGTGATAACATTATAGTTCTCTATACTCTATAGCATTTCCATTTCAATGTTTAATGAATATTTTTTGGCTTATTTAAGATCAAAGTTGAAATTTCAAAGTTTTTGAGCTCAAGGTAGTTGTCGTACAAAAAAATAATGTCTGAAAAAATAGTTTTCCTAGGATTTTTAAGATTCAAAATAATATTACTGATGATGTCATTTTAAATAAAAAACGTTTTTTTGAATGAAAAAATTTTAGAACTCACCAAAAAATTGATTTTATCAATGTTTTTTTGCAATTTAATTTTTTCTTGCTATCGGTTCTTACCAATTTTTGAAAAATGGTTGAATTTGAATAAATAATGGCTCATTTTTCGGGGAAAAATATTCTCTACAGTTCTACTGTTTCCAATTTGGAATGTAAATTTATCTATGGATAAAATTGTTAAAACAATTATTTAAAAAAAAAAATAGTTTTTAAATAAATAATTATACTTGAAGATTATTTACTTATTTTTAAAATTGGAAACAGTAAAGTTTTAGGGAATTTTTTTTCTCTAAACAAAGAGCCATGATTTATTAAAAGTCAAACATTTTTTTAAATTGATAAGAAGCGACAGTTCGAAAAAGTTTAATTACAAAAACTAATTTCAAAATAATTATTCATTGTAAGTTTTTAAACCTGTTCCATAAAAATTCCTATTTTTTCATAAAACATGACTGATAATATATTTAAATTCGTAAAATCATTGAAAACTTGTTTTTTCTCTCAGACACTTAATTTTTGGCACGACTACTGTGCCGTACTGATGAAGAAACTGTACAACTGCATTTTTATCAAAAATGAGTTTTTTATATGGTTGGATTCGTAATGAAAAGACGAATTCAACCATGCTAATCATTATTAAAAATTGTAATTAAATATCGAGATAATTAGGTCTCAATTAGCATATGTACAGCAATTTTCGAGAATTCCTGACGAAGAAACAATACATCTGCAGAAATTCTAGCATATCTACACGAATTCCAGGATTTGCGCATATCTGCGCATATGTGTTTTTGCTCATGAGGGGGTACGTGACGCTTAGGCGCTGCACGTTTAGGCGCCAGGACGTTTAGGCGTCAGGACATTTAGGCGCCAGATCAAGCCAGGTTTAATGACAGTAAACCTTGAGGTATCAAAAGTTGTAAATTAAAAGACAATAATGAATAATCGTTATTAAAACAATAAAAAACCTTAGGTTTGAAGTTTTTTTCAAATATATAGCGACCGATTGGACACCATATATGTCATTGCAATGTTCTCAATATTTGTCGTCCTAGGTCGAAAAAAAAAACAACTTTTTGACTGCAAATAAAAATTGAACAATTTGGAAACAATTGATCACGGTCATTGAAATTAAAACATTCGAACTCTTGAAACTACAAATTTTTTCATTTGAAGTTAAAAAACTGAACCGCAAATTAAAACACTCAAAGTGTAATACTTTTTGATCTTAAACTTTTAAAATTAAAGCTTTAAAAAATGTTAATTCAAAAGCTTAATAACTTTAGCGTGTAAAATGAAAGCTTTTAAAACTTTTCAATTGAAAATTTTTTAATTAAAAGCAGTTAAACTGCAAAGTTTTAACTTTTGTACATTGTACAGTTAAAATATTTTAAAAAGTAGAAATCCACGCTATCATTTTCAATGCTATGAATTGAAGAGTGATTGGAAAAATTTATAAACTTTCAGAATTATATCATTTCAAGCAATTTTAAGCTAGAAACATTAATTTGTACATTAAAATTTGTTTTGAAATCTTTTTAAATATTCTCTTAAAAATTTGTTTTAAAAAAATCATTCAAAAATTTTCCAGAAATCTAGTAATAATTTTATTATCTTGAAACTCGAATTTTTCCTACAATTTTTTGAAAATCCTGCAAAAGTAAAAAAATTACCTAAAAATTATCCAGATTCTTTTTTCAAAATTTTGGAAATATTATTTAGATTTTTGAAGATTTCGAAATGAAAATTTGAAGCTTTTCAAGGATCTTTAAAGGTAGGTTTTTGAAGACGTCGAACACAAAATTTATAAGCTTTTTAAGCATTTTGAAAGGTTTTTTAATGAATACAAAATTTGTATCAAAATTCCTCGAAAAACTAATAATCATTTTTCTGTTGAAAAATTAATTTTCATAGAACATTTAATAATATTTCCAACATTTTGAAAAAAGAATCTGGATCATTTTTAGATTATTTTTTTACTTTTAGGTAGCATACATAACATAACATGTTGCATACAACCAAATAATTTCCAACATTTGATACCTCAGGGTTTACTGTGATTAAACCGATCGGCGCTCAAACATCCGGGCGCCTAACTAAACGTCCAGCGCCTAAACGTCCTGGCGCCTAAACGTCGCGTACCCCTCATGAGGATCCTCGGACTTTCTGCAGTCCGATTTCCTGAAATGGAATAGCGCAAGTACATGTTAAGTTTCTTTACCTGGATTCGAGGGTAACTTTGAGCCACCGATCCTGCTTTTCAATAGCACATCTGCATTTTTTATTTGTCAAGCAAAAATAATTCCAGTTGATTAATAATATAGTAGTATATCATTAAGCCATTTCCCTTTCAGGGTAGGCGTGACACTACCCGATTCGGGTAGTGTTTCTAGGTGGATAGTTTCTTGTAGTAAATAACTACTACAAGTGTGGGCTCACCACACCCACGATGTGCCAACAGCACGCAGTATTCTCGAATGATCACCCATCCAAGTACTAACCGCACCGAACGCTGCTTAACTTCAGTGATCTGACGAGAACTGGTTTTTTCAGCGTGGTATGGCCGTTGGCATATATATATATATATATATATATATATATATATATATATATTGGCATATATAATTATTATTAATTATCTGAAATCATTATAGGAATATAATTAATACATTATTATCCTTTTAGAGACTATCGTAACCATTTGGTGATATTAGAAAAATTGTTATTTTTTATAATAATTCCGAAGCTTTTAATTTTAAAATTGCGAGATAATTGGACAATGTTTTTAAAAAAATCACTCGCATGATTTTGTTTTAAAAAAGCATATAAAAAAGTTATAAATATTTTTGTAAAAATACATTTAATTCGCTGATTTTACCCGAATAATTTAAGTAAGAGATGAAAAAATTGATCGAGTCCTTTTTTGTGTTGTGTTCTATAATATATTATTGTAAATAATTCATTTTTATCTCTAGTCTTTGTAGTAATATAGTTTCCTAAATTCTTTCATATAAAGAAAAAATCAATAATTTTACCTAAAAAATTGAGAAATGATCATATATAGTAAAGTACATTTTTCGAGTTAAATTTAGTAGAATCTGTCAAATTCACATATGTATTAAAAATCTTTTCCTTTAATGAATATTATTTATTGTTAGAATTTGTTGTTATGCTTGCCAGTCATAAGGTACATATGTTAATGACACTGTTAAGCAAAATTAAATTGTTTTAATAAATAATAATTTGAC
This sequence comes from Andricus curvator, assembly GCA_932195095.1. Taxonomy (NCBI): domain Eukaryota; kingdom Metazoa; phylum Arthropoda; class Insecta; order Hymenoptera; family Cynipidae; genus Andricus; species Andricus curvator. The sequence continues at coordinate 588,106 of CAKNYM010053191.1, read as the reverse complement.
CAAAGTCTGTACACTCTTTTGTTTTATTTTGTGCTCACACAATGATTTTAATGATAAAAATATCAAATTAATTACTTTTGTATTATTGATAAATTTTGTATGAACAAAACTCAACAATTAATTGCAATTCAATAATTAATTAATAATTACATCATAATTTTACTCCTTTATAAATTTTTAGAAAATTTATAGTTGTTAAGTTTCTCCAGCAGGAAACTCGGGGGTTCTTGAAGGCTGATTCCTGTATTCGGCAGCACATCTGCGCAGATGTGTTTGTTAGTGAGGATTCACGGCGACTTTGTGCATCAATATCTAGCATCTAGCATATCTACAGTTTTGCATATAAATAATTGGAATTCGCCAATTTTGTTTGCTTTAATGAATAGAGCATGTCCGATTTACCCAAGAACAGTAATTTTTTTTCAAAAACTCTCATACGTAAAAGGTACAGATGCAAACGCGTTTTATTGAATATATCGGTTCTTCTCAAATGCAGTTGTATAGTTTCTTCATCAGGACGGCTGCCTTGACAGGAGAAAAAGGAAATTTCCTAATTGAACAGAAAATTTTTACTTCTTTTCATTTACAAATTAAAAAATGTTGTAATGATCTTTAGGAAAAGATGTTCGTGATTTTTTTTAGTAGATTCCGGACATTATTTGGAATAAATGAGAGTAAAGAATGGGGTTTTTAAATTTTAATTTGCTCCGAAGTTTTAATTTCTAAATTAACCAACTTTAAGAAAGCTTTAAAATTTTAAAAAATACAGCTCCCGGTGCAAATAAAACACCTGAATTTGGTTAAAAAATTGAAGATTTGGCTTTAAACTTTCTTAGAAATTAATGATCTATTCGTAAAAGGAAAATAAGAATAAAAAAATACAATATTCCGATTAAACCTATTTTATTATCAATTCGTACAACAGATTTAACATGAGAAGACCTACTTCACATCATTTTTCAAATGGCATGCTCAAAAGTTAAATAATTCATACAACGTAAATCATTCAACTTAAATGTATAACGTAGCGACGTAAGAATTGATTATCACAATAATTTATCAGACATCCGAATAAATTATTTTTCCGGTTTTGTGTCCAGCTTCTCTCCTTCCTCAGTTTTGACTTCTTTTTCGTCTTATTGGTCTTATCAGTCTCATCAGTTGAACTTTCGTAGGTTTTTCGGAACTTTCTGGAATCGCAGGTTTTCCAGATTACTCGACCTTGTTCACCTCTTCGGTTTTCGTCTTATCGGTCTTATCAGTTGAAGTTTCCTTAGGATTTTCAACACTTTCTCGAATCGCAGCTTTTCCAGTTTGCTGGACCTTGTTCACATTTTCCTTTTCCGTCTTATCGGTCTTATCAGTTGAAGCTTCCGTGGGGATTTCGGCACTTTCTCGAACCGCAGGTTTTCTAGTTAGCTTGTCCTTGTTCACATTTTCATTTTCCGTCTTATCGGTCTTATCAGTTGAAGTTTCCTTAGGGTTTTCGGCACTTTCTCCAATCACAGGTTTTCCAGTTTGCTCGACCTTGTTCACATTTTCATTTTCTGTCTTATCAGTTGAAGTTTCCTTTGGCGTTTCGGCACTTCCTCCAATCGCAGGTTTTCCAGTTTGCTCGACCTTGTTCACATTTTCTTTTCCCGCCTTATCGGTCTCATCAGTTGAAGTTTCCTTAGGTTTTTCGGCACTTTTTCGAATCGCAGGTTTTCCAGTTTGCTCGACCTTGATCACCCTTTCTTTTTCCGTCTTATCGGTTTTATCCGTTGCAGTTACCTTGGGGGTTTCCGCACTTTCTTGAATCCCATGTTTTCCAGTTTGCTTAGGAAGTTTCTTTACAGGTGCCGTAATAGTCAAAACTCCATCCGAAGATAGACTGGACTTTAGTTGTTCGATGTCCACCTGCTTCGGAATGAGGTACTTTCTCACGAATTGTCTCGAAATCAGACCATGTTTATCTCTCTTCTCCTCGTGTTTTGCCTCGATGACGACGAACCTGTTCACGACCTTCACCTTAATTTCCTCTGGCTTGAAATGTTGCACGTCCAGGATGACTTTAAAGGTGTGCTTATCAGCTGTGATTGTCGATTTACCTGTAAAAAATCGAATGTTAAAATTTTCTGTCATAAAGAAATTTCAATAATCAGAACATTTTTCTATTAGAGTTCAGCTTTTCGATTTCGGAAGAGTTTCAAATTTCAGTAGATTTGAGGTCTATGCAGGAACGATTTTTATTAGAAGAAATTTTAATTTTACGTCTGAGGTTATTTTTGAGTACTATATTATTGCAAATTGAAGAGCGGTTTTAATTTCATACTTTTATTTGTTATTAAAGTTTCTACTGAACTTCGAAGTTCTTTTATACAAAACAAGAACTGAAATTTAATTCGCCGAAATAAGTTGTTTCTAAATTTTCTTGCTGGCAAATCTTTATACGCAGAAAAATATCCGTGAATTATTAGAAAAATATTAAGAATTATTTTTAAAAAGTCTTATAGAAATATTATTAGCAATCCCTCGTATGGATTTTAAATTTAGTCGCAATTGTCTTCAAGGATTTGGTATTTGAGAAATTTTCATCTGGCGGATAAGGTAACCAATTATAAATTTCGTGTCACAAAAAATTATCTGAAGAAAACTTGTACATCTTTTTGAAACGAAAAATTTTGCTTCTTAACATTTTTCCGCATCTTGCATAGTTTGAGTGAAAAATTGAATTTTGTATAAAGTCGCGGGTATTTCCCATGTTAAAACGTTTTTCGAGTGTTTATATACATAAAAAAAATTGCTTGTGACACAATTTGCAGAATATACTTAAAAAATTGTCACTGTCTGCCGGACTATATACCACTTTTAAAGAATAAAATATTATTTTTCAGAAATGTATATTTGTGCTTCCAATTTAATATTTATTAGAACAGTTTGAAATACGCTAACAAAATTTAATTACATCTAGATCGCATTGGTAAAAAAATTTGAAAATGTATTGAATTCAAAAGTATTCGTGTAGAAAGTTAAGGATAAATAGTTTGTTATAATAGGAAAGCTTTCGAATGAAAACTATTGAAATTTTTCTGTAAATGTGAAGTCTCAATTTCGGATTGCGGGCATCTATTTTTTATACTCTTAAAATTAAAAACCTAGAAGATAAATCGACTAACATTCGTTTTGCAAAAAATATTAAAATTCAGATAGGATTTTCTAAAAAGAGGAAAAATAAAAGCAGTTTGGTAACAAATTTTTTTTAATCGAAGGTGTAAAATATTTTTTATTATGAACACATACCACGTCCTTCTGTTCTCAAAAGATCAGCCCAGGGTCGATTGTAAAAGTCCCAAAGTCTTGGAGAATAGAATTCGTCATTCCATATTGAAGGTGTCAGATCGTCAGAAAGTAGGCCCAATCCAAAATCTTGCGCCATGAGCATGTGGGGTTGGTCCAAGCCAACCCACAAGGCACAGAACAGCAACGGCACCAGGGACATCGTCAGGATTCTTCACTTTTCGCAGTCTGCTTGAAAATTGAGCTTTCAAGTCGATTTAATTGGATTTTTATTTTTTTATTTGGTGTTTCTTTGCAAATTGCAAAAGGTAGATTCTTGATTCTTATTCTTCGCTTGTTCAAGTTCACAACTGAAAATCGTATCGAAACTGCCGATATTTATGCTGACACGCGCTGTAGAGGGTGGGGTATGAGACAATAATTTTTAATGCTTGCTTTCGTGAATTGAAAGCCACGTAGAGTTATAAAATTAAGTAAATAATGTTTTTTTAAAGAAACACTTATTAGGCCGTCGCTGATTGGCTCAACCGAAACCTGGTGGTAGATAATGTATGTTTGCAAATATGTGAAACGTTTCTATTCGCTAAATTCCATTCTTTACATTTCAAATTGCGTCAGTAATTAGATTTACGATTTATCGACGAATTCTGACGAATTTTATGGATCTTTCTAGAATTTTATTTTCTGATTTCAATATGTTTCTTTGTTTATTTATTTGAATGTTTAATTTAATGGAATTAGCCCTGGAAACAAAAACACCCCTAAATTGTTGTTGAAATATCTCAATATACATTTTTCACTTTCTCTTTTTGTTTAGGATATTGATTTTCGAGCTTTTTGAAGAAAAATGTATTGATGCAGAAGTTTGGACATTAGTTTATAATTACAATTAAGTAAATTAAATAAAAAAGGAATGAAAATTATAATATTCTTATAACAAAAAAAACATCAAAGTGAATTACCATTAGTATGTCAACATTCTGCCCTCTAAAGAAACAAGGGGCTGAACTTGGCCAAAAATAATCGTGGAAAAGTAAAAAATATAACATACTTTAGAATAATAATATTATAAATCCAATATAGCATCTTCTGGAAGATAAATTTTTATTAATTCTTAATTAATATTTATTTTTCCAAAATATTGTATAATTTTCTATTTTTTGTTTACAGAATATGCATACCTATAAGTGCCTTTTGCACTTATTTAACGCATAATTTTGATTGGGAAAGTGTAATTTGGTAAAAAACAAAATTATTTTTGTTTATTAAAATTTGAAGAATTGACACAGGTGGTCTTGTACGATAACAGCTTGGTTCTATTTTTCTAACTCGTTCGCGAAAGATCTGTTATCATAACATAATACGTATACGCCAACAAAAATGGCTTAAAATTTGAGGTAAAAATAAGTAGTTTTTCAAAACTTTTCAAATGTTGAAATTGTTGTTTTCAAAATGTTTAACATTGTAACTCCTTAAACTAATATAAACCATTACTTTTAATTTAAAATTTTTGGATTTGTGAATTTTTATTTGTTTTTTGTTACTTAAAATTGTATTATTTTTGCAACAACTTGAAACCGAAAAAACAGATTACTCGCATATTTTTGATTGATTTGAGTCAATTGGATACTATTATTAAATCAACTCTAGAAAGATTATAGTGAAACGCAAAAAACTAGGTAAAAAACAGCAAATACGTTCGAGAACATTCTGGCACGGACCTTGAATAGGCGTAAATCTTTATCTTTTGTCTCGACAAATACACTTTTAAAGAAAAGACTCGTAGCACTTAGATAGAATAGAACATGAAAAAAATACTAAAAATCGGAACTGATTCATAGTCATTGAATGTTCGACAATTTTATGGATCTTTCTAGAATTTTATTTTTTGAATTCAATATATTTTTTCTTTATTTATTTGACTTTAAATTTGACGGAATTGGCCCTGAAAACACCCCTAAGTTTTTTGTAATATGTTAATATGTATTTTTCTTCCTATTTTTATTAGAATCTTGATTTTCGGACTTTTAAAAGAAAAATTGATTGAACCAAAAATTTAGACGTTTGTTTATAATTACAAGTAATTAAATTAATTAAAAAATGAATGAGAATTATAATATTCGTATATTAAAAACACCATTAGAGTAAATTATCGTTATATTTGTTTCAAAATGACTCAAATGAATATTTTAATTTAAGATAATTGAGGTAATTTGATCTGGGGGTTTTCCTTCTTCAAATTCAAAGGGACAACTTTTTCTTTTTTTCAGCTAGGAAAAATAAGGGAATTATAAATATTTGTTTAAAATTTTAACAAAGATAACAACAAAGATAACAAAGATATGTTTGAAAAATTATTTGTCGAACTGTTTTTCTCTCAAACAACAATCAGATTCATTTCTTTTGATTGGAGAAATGTGTGTGTACGTAACTTTTACTAAAAAATAATTCTTATTATTATTAACATTAATTTGATTTGAAATAAGATTATATGCCTTAGTTTGTTGATGAAGTCACTGAAAAAGTCTTTTTTATTATTTACTGTTTCTTTTGTACTCCAGTCAAATAAACGATCGTTTTATTTGGATTTTGTAAGAAGATGTTGCAGCAAGTTCATAAATCTGAATGTTTTTGAAATTGTTAATAAAGTTCTGAACAATTAACTTATTTTTTTAACATTCTTGAACTCATTTTAAATTTAAATAGAATTTTTGTGTCTTCTAAAAAAATATAATCCTGCCCTTTAAAGGAACAAGGGGCTGAATTTGAACCAAAAATAATCGGGGAAATAAAAAATCATAACATAATTTAGAATAATAATATTATAAATCTATACACCTGCAGCACAAGTAGGGTGAAAATATGAATTATTTCTGGAAGTTAAATGTGGGCGTGCTCATGAAAAAGGACCCGTAGATATTCACGTTTTTCTAAGTTAAGGTCAAAAGTATTATTTTCGGATATTTAGGGTGGCCCTTATTTTTCACTTTTCGAATTTCTTTGCTCTCACCCTACAGTTTTGTTCGAATGCCCAAAAAAGAAATGCCAAAAAATGAATGTCAAAAATAATTCCGTATTTCATTATATTGTTCAGAATTCGTCAGAGAATAAGAATGAATCATAAATTTTGAGCGTGAATGAATTTAAGCTATACTCGTATGGGTCCTCAAAGAAAACCCCATAAGTGACAAATTTGAATTTTACTTAATATTGCGGTTTATTAACGCTTTTTGAAAGTTTGTTCATAAATAATCATTAATCGGGCATTTATTAATACCCAGTCATCTGTTAACTAATTTTCAATTGTTGAAACAGTTTTAATTTCTCTAAACATTTGTTTTTCAGGTAAGTCGCGTATTGAACGTATTTTCTATACTTTATGATTTAAACATATTATTTCATTGTTAGCGCTGATTAAAGTGCTCAAAACGCCTAGAAAAGACGTTCATTTATTGACTTACCTGAAAAAATAAATGTTTAAAAAAAATAAAAATTGTTTAAACAATTAAAAATTAGTTAACAGATAACTGAGCATTCTCAAATTACCGATTAATGAATATTTATGAAAAAAAAACTTTCATAGGCCGCAATATTACGTAAAATTCAAATTTGTCACTTATGAAGTTTTCTTTGGGAACCCATAAGAGTGGCCTAAAGTTATTCACCCTCAAAATTGATGATTGATTCTTATTATATGACGAATTTTGAACAATATACTGATATACACAATTGTTGTAACATTATCGCGTTTAAAAAGTAGTGTTGCAAAAAGCTGACCTGTTCCCATATTAAATCAAATTTACAGGAAATTTCTTTTGGGCATTCGAACAAAACTGGGAGGGGTGGGGGGCAGAGAAATTTAAAAAAATTCCACCATGTATAAATAAGAGCCACCCTAATTTTAATATCCAGAAAGTAACCCGAAGTCGGTACCTTTTTATGTTCGAAGAAAAAGTATAACCACGTGTGCTTATGGCACTCGACAAGTTTCGATGCGTTTTTCTCGAAACAAGATTTTTGGCAGTTTCAACATCAAACATGCCCCTGTGTTTTTCAACTTAGAGGTTTCGTTTTGGACCTAAAATGCCGGGAATTTATCCGGCTTATGCCCCTATACGTATAACTACATACCGCCATAAGGGTCATAAGGTAAAGTGACCATATTTGAAACGCTCAAATGCAGGACGATGACAGTAGGAATGAGGAAGGCGGGTTCAGATTCAATGTTCAAATCTCAAATTGTATTAGTCGAGAACCTAGAGAGAAACTCAGAAACATCGAAGTAGGAAAAACCCCTTTTGCGGGACGTTTTGCTAAAAATCGTTTTTTACAGGACATTTACCTTCGCAGGACACATTGCTCAAATGTGGGACTGTCCTGCGAAATACAGGAAAAATGGTCACTTTATCATAAGGGCACTTTTCATGCACACGCCCACAAATGTTTATTGATTCTTAATTAATATTTATTTTCAATATTTCTAACATATTGTATAATTTTCAATGTTTTGTTTACAGAGCATGCATACCTATACATGCCTTTTGCACTTATTTAACGCGTAATTTTTATTGTGGAGGTGTCATTTGGTAAGAAACGAAATTAATGTTATTTATCAAAATTTAAAGAATTGACACAGGTGGTCTCGCACGATAAGAGCTTGGATCTATTTTGATAGTCTTTTGTTCGCGAAAGATCTGGAATCATAACATAATATACGCCAACAAAAATGGCTTTAAAATTTGGGTTAGAAATAGGTGGTATTTTTTAACTTTTTAAATGTCGGCATTGTTGTTTTAAAATTTTAGAAATTATGTATTATGCAGGAATTATTATTAAATGAACTCTAGAAAGATTATAGTGAAGCGTAAAAAAACTGGCAAAAGAGCAGTAAACTCTTTCGAGAAGATTCTGGTGCGGACCTTGAATAAACTTACATTTTTTTTATCTCGACAAATACATATTTTTTTATTTTTCGTTTTTCATATGTTTAGTTTAATGAAAAGACTCGTAGCACTTAGATTAGAACATAAGACAAATACTAAAAATCGGAACTGATTAAAAAAATGTAGTTAGATTTGTATTTATGGTCATTGGTCATGGCATCTTAAAATACTAGACATAGTAATGTAATTTGAGAGGCAGTTATCAGTATTCTGTTTTTGGACTGTATTTTATAATTCGCAAAAACATTTAACCAGCTGTGTACGATGTCGCTGAAACGTATTTTGTTTTAATCTAGAAATTTCCAGAGCATACTTGAATAAATAACATTATTATTATTATCCACTTAGAATACATTTTTATTCGTTGATTTTTGTAAACTAATTTACATTCGTTAAGATAACATGTAATTTAATTTCGGTTTCAATTTCAAATTTGGACGAATGTTAATTTTATAGAATCAAGATATTATGCAATTAAGTTGAATTTTAATATCTACGCAAAATTATTATGGAATTTTTGAAAAAATTCTGTTCTAGTCAGTCCAAATATTTTCTTGCGTATTCTGATAAAACGTCTAAAACTGATGCGTAGTTTCTTGTAACCTCCAGACGTCAACTGGCAAAGGTAAAAACAAGTCAACAAATACCTGACATCTGAATGCAATACTCATATTTTAATTTTCAATACGTTGTTTAAAAAAACTGACAGAAATTGCTAAATTGAAAAATACCTATGTAAAAATACAATGTTCTTTTTAGCCGTGGAAAAAATGTATAGCTAAAGTAGTGATATTTATCCTTGATTTAGCTCCAAATATCATTAGTTACGAATCAACCGTATTGGTAAAATGTTTAAAGCAAAGATTTGCAGCTAAATTTATTATAAGTATTATTATTAAGGAATCACATAAATAAGTTCTTATAACAAAGATATTATATAGCTGAATATAGGTTTGAAATTTAGAATTGATTTAACAGTTTACCTTTCAATTACACAGATTATAAGGTCCTATTTGAAATGAAAATATGTTTGATCAATAAAGCAGAGCTAGTTTTTAAACTTTTGTAAGTTTTTAAAACTTCGATTAAAACTTATTTCATTTCTCCAAATTTCTGACTAACCAAAAATTTTGACTTGAAGTTTCGACTTTGTATATGACATTTGAAACTCATGACGTCACATAGCTAATTTAAAGTTATAAAAATCATTGGATGGAGGTTATATTTGGCTGTTTCAAAAACTAAAATTACTTTATTCAAATATATTTTAGTTTTATTTATTTGATTTTTCAGTACTTTTCTGTTTGAACTATACATTTTTTCCGTGAAGACTCTTCGTTTCTTTTTAGGGTTTTAGTTTGATTTTTAATTTTCTCTCTATAGTTGATCTTTGTTGCTTTCCAGTAAATTCTCGAAGCTGTAGAATGTTCGAGATACAACGTCTGTGATCTTGATAAGAGCACTGATTAAATATGGGTATGCATGACTCATCCGTTTCAAACCCATATTGCGTCTATCGAATGTTTTTAAAACGTTTTAAAACAATTGTTTAATTTTTAGTGAATCTGATTTCCTCTTTCAACAAAGTTACACTAATAGACTTAGCATATTAAATGTTTAGTAATATTTGTGAGATCTATAGGTACCTGGAAAGAGGAAAAATAAAATAAATTATTCATCGGGGGTTTAAAAATACAGCTTACACTTTTTATTTCAGTTTTAAGAGTGTTTGAATCATCGGGGGATGTCTGGAAGTTTTAGCCGCGAAAATTCTCGAAGTTTCCACGCCGCCCGCGCCGCCGCCGCGCGGCCGTTCGGATGAAAGCCAGTACAGAGGGTCCAGAGACAGTGTGGCAACCTAGCCGGATGCCGCCATTTTTAGTTGAGGTTTTCTATAGTGTAGTATATATATAGTATATATAAGAAAACTGATCCAATCAGCAAGAATGACACTAGGTTGCCACACTGTCTCTGGACCCTCTGTAAAAGCCAGTTGCTTGCAGCACCCCCTTCAATAAATTAGATTTAAAACTTGCACCGCGTGTCTCAGGAATTAAACACGTTTTTAATCTGAGTTACTTTTTTTTTAGTACAATTTGGATATTTTCCTGAAATAATGAGGTCGAGAATTACTGTCATTACTAAACTGATGTATCAATGGTGGGAGACTCTGGAACGACCCTACCGTCTTTTCAATCAATATTTCGGATTGGGTATGAGCCAAAAGAATTTTCTGATGTCATCGTTTTTTGACAGACGCCACCCTTCTGCCTATTTTCAATCCTGGTGAGAATATAATTAAGAAATCTATTATTTACGCTTTGATTACATTTTAAGATAGTTAAGCGCTAAAAATTAGGTGTCTGGAAAAAAAGAAGTTTTCTATGATTTTTAGAATTAAAATTATACGATCAGTCATGCCTTAGGGAGCGTCCAATTACATAAAGCTTTTTAGGGGAGTAGGAGGTCCGGTACATTTTACGAATCCTTACTTGGAGGGAGGGGGAGTCAAAAGCATTTCTTACGTAACTTTTATTTATTTCTTTTTTACTATGTAATATTTCATATTGCATACATCCAATAAATATAGAGTCAGAGAGTTAACCATTCTTGAGATCTTGTGTAAAGTCTGTACACCTCTCATGAAATCTCGTGGAATCCCTGAAAATTTTTGCTATCGTTTGAAGTCCCGTGAATTCTTTTGAAAATTTTGTAAATCCCTAAATTTTTATAAAACATGTGAAAATTCCTTGAATTCCATAAATAGCATGCATAATAGGCTGGGACGAAAAAATAAATTTTTTAGTTTTTCGATCAGGATAGGAAAAATCTCATTCTACATATAAAAATAGAGTTCTGTGATTTTTTACGGATTTTTAAGACGATATCTTCCGTTAGCTGAAAATATTTGAAGTTTGAAAGTTCGAAAAAAGGGATTTTTTCAACATATTTCAATGCTGCATCCACAGTTATCTTGAGAATTATTTTCCCGTGTACGAATTCGTTCATCTCAATATGCCATATTGGGGTGGTTCTTATTTATACTTGGTGGATTTCTTTTCTTCGAATTTCTCTGCTCCCCCCCCCCCACCCAATTTTGTTCGAATGCCCAAAAAAAATTCTCCAAATTTGAGCAAAATCGGTTAATATTTAGGGTTGCCGCAAAGACCATGAAGTTTCCCATTGATTTAACATGGGAAAAAGTCAGCTTTTTGTTAATGTAATATTTAAACGCGATAATATGTTACAAATAATTCCGTGTTTCAGTATATTGTTCAGAATTCGTCAGAAAATAAGAATCAATCATAAATTTTGAGGTTGAATAATTGTAAGCCACTCTTATGGGTCCCCAAAGAAAACCCCATAAGTGACAAATTTAAATTTGACGTAATATTGCGGTTTATTGACGCTTTTTCAAAGTTTAAAAAAAATAACTAATAATTAATCGGTAATTTAAGAATACCCAGTTATTTGTTAACTAATATTCAATTGTTCAAACAATTTTCATTTGTTTAAATATTTTTTTTCAGTTAACTCGCGAAATGAACGTATTTTCTAGACTTTATGAGTTATTTAATCAATAATAACAACAAAATAATTTGTTTAAATAATTTTACAATTGTTTGAATAATACGTATTTGTTCAAGCATATGTTTTACCTAAAAAAAAGCAGGAGAAACATTTTATCTCACTAAATTTTCGACAAATTTTAATATTTGTAAGTACTAATTTGTTTATTATGAATACTCATAGATGTTTAAACAAATTTAAATTCTTTAAACATCCACCAGTATTCATAATAAACAAATTAGTACTTAAAATTATTAAAATTTGTCGAAAATTTAGTGATAAAAAATGTTCCTCCTGCTTTTTTTTAGGTAAAATATATGAATTGAATTCATTTGAAGTCACTTAAATTCTCTTGAAATATCCTGAAATATTTGAAGTCATTTGAATTTACAATAAGTCACGTGAATTCACATGCAGTTACTTGAAATCACCTGAATTCATTTGAAGTCACTTGAAATCTCCTGAAATATTTGAAGTCATTTGAATTCACATGAAATAACGTGAATTAATTTCAAGTCACTTTAAATCACCTGAATTCATTTCAAGTCACTTGAAATCTCCTGAAATATTTGAAGTCATTTGAATTCACGTGAAGTCACAGGAATTCATTTGAAGTCACTTGAAATCACCTGGATTCATTTGCGGCCACTAATATACTACGTGAACAAAGGGGGGGGGGGAGGTATGGCAAAAGTCCACGATTGTCCACAAGGGGGGTCGGGGGATCTATCCAAAGTCCACGTGGACTAAGGTGGTCCAAAAATTTTTTTTTTTCAATTTTCATGCATATCGCCCGCAAATTTGTTCAAATCCACAAATAATAAATGCGTTCAAAAAAATTATATTCAGTGGTTCCGCAAGTCCCATATATTTTAACATGCGTATTTCCCATAAGAAAGCAATACGTTTTTGTTATTCAGGATCGTCAATATTAGGTGTATCGAGTTGACCCGAAAAACCTTTCTGCAGAATTCGCAATAGAATGCGAATAAGAAATTGCTTTACGAATTTCACCCCCATAAGTTTATTTTATTGGGTCACAAATAAACCCCATAAGTGAAAAATTGGGAATTGCGAGTTTTTGGCGCTAACTATTATATTCTTGAGGTTTCTTGTAGCAAACATTGTTTCTAATACATAAAACATTAATTTATACTGATAATTTGATGTTTAACTAAATTTTGTAAACAATTTATCATTGTTTATAGCCATTTCGTTTTACAGAAGAGCTAGAAAGTCGCGGTTTTATCTCAATTTATAATAATATTCTCTTAAAATAATTCTAGAAAGTTGCAGTTTTTTCTTAAATTTTTCAATTTTGGTCCACTTTCAAATTATGGTAATGTAATATTGAAATGAAGTCAACAAACATAATTTTTTAAACTATTTATTATTATTTATTATCATTTTTAATATTATTCTCTTTGAATAATGTTAGAAAGTTGGGGTTTTCTTCTGAAGTTTTCCACTTTTTTCCAACTTTTCATCTAGAGCGCGGTAATAAATAATGCAATTTAACAAACATAATTGTTTAAACAAATCATTATTGTTTCAAACTATCTCCCCCTATAATAATTCTAGATAATTGCTGTTATTTATGAAATTTTTAACTTTTTGTCCACTTTTTACTTAGTGAGATAATAATTAATGCAATTTAACAAACATAATTGTTCATACAATTCATTATGGGTTTTAATTACCTTCTCTTAGAGTAAGGATAAAAAGTTGCGGGTTTTTCTGAAGTTTTCAGCTTTTCTTTGACTTTTTGATTCTTAGTAACTTCTTCAAGGAAAATTTACACGTATGTATAATATGATCCAAGTAGAAAATTTAAAGAATATTTAAAACTTCTGTTTTATTTCAAAAAAATATATGCACAAAAAGAAATAATGTTTACAAAATTATTCTCTATTGCTTATTTATTATTAATTTGTTCGTAAATAAAAAGCTAAAGCAAAGTTAAAAATTTAAGAAAACACCGCAACTTTCTAGCAATTATGTAAGAGAAGATAGTTATAAACGATAATAAATTGTTTAAACAACCTTGTTTGTTAACTTACATTATTTATTACCATACTAAGTTCAAATTTGACAAAAGCGGAAAATTTCAGAAAAAACCGCAACTATCTAGCATTACTATAGCAGAAGATACTTATAAATAATAATAATTTGTTTAAACAATTATTTTTTGAAGTTTAATTAATTTTTACGTTACCCTAATTGAAAAGTTGACAAAAAGTTGAATATTTCAGAAAAACGCAATTTTCTAGCATTATTCAAAGAGAATATTATTAAAAATAAAAATTAATTGGTAGAATTGTAGAATTCGGAAAAACAAGGACTTTTTGACTCTATTCTAAGAGAAAATGGCTAAAAACATTAATAAATTATTTAAACAATTTATTTAAATATCTAATTATAACTGGAAAGACGCAATTTATGTATTAGAAACAATTCATATTTAAAAAAACTGCAAAAAAAACATAATTAGCACCAGCAACTCGCAAAACCTAATTTTTCACTTATGGGGTTTTTTTGAAACTATAAAACAGACTAATGGGGGTGATATTCAAAAAATAATTATTCATTTCTATTCTATAGCTAATTGTCAAGAGCAATGTTGAGTTTCAACTCGATTCACCTATTATTGACGATTGTAAATAAAATAAAACTTCACGGGGCTGGCGAAAGGTCTGAATATCATATTTTTTTAAATGCATTTATTTTTTTGTGAATTCGAACAAATTTGGCGGCAATGTGCAGAAAAATTCGAAAAAACAATTTTTCAATGCATTTCGGGACTACTTTTTTGCCCTACTTTTTGTTTGGACTTCTTACTTTGTATCATGAAGCTTATGTTTTTAAGAAAACCCGAATTTTTAGCCAATTCACAGCTCCTTTTTGCTTCGTAGTTTTTGAATACCGAGAATATCCATATTTTCATCAAATATGAAATAAGTTCAAGTGGACAGAGGATCGTCAAAAATCCACGCTTGTTAACAAGTGGTGGGGGCGGGAAGTAAAAATGTAGTAAAAAATTGTCCACGTGGTATATGGGCGGCCCCTTTGAAGTCACTTGAATTCTCTTGAAATCACTTGAAATCTCCTGAAGTCAGTGAAATCTTCTGAAGTCATTGAAATATCCTGAAGTATCTTGAAGTCAGAAGTAGGCGTACAACCAATCGGTCGAGTTGTCAAACCCTCGGTTTAACCCTTCTACTTGTATGATTAGGCTTGTGTACTTGACAATATTTAAATATATTTTATTCTAACGTGATGTTTTTTTAATAATTTTCTGCAAACCAACGTTACTAATACTTGTTTAAAAATAATACTTTTATTAGTAATTATAAATAATTAGTAATAATTGTTTTTCCATAACAAAACAGAACCAAGTCGGGGATACAAAAAATTTTACTTTTTAGGAAATTGAGAAAAATAATTTATATTATGGAAAACGTTAACTTTTCATTTAACTATTTCCATACGAAAATAATTCATAAATATGTAGTGAGAAACGTGGAAAAATTAAATCGACGCAAGTACTCTTGCAACTCTTACGTAATTGTATGTATAATATACAATTTCTCTAGGATAGTATCCTCTACTTGATTCTATTTTTTATGGAAAAACAATTATTACTAATAATTTATCATTACTAATAAAAGTATTAGTATTATTGAACATCACTGTTAAAAAAATCTAATCGAAATTTAATATAAATGTGAGTAAAGTCATGCAAATGCATTCATTATAAAGTCACATGCAGTCAAATGCAAAAAATACATATACCGTAAAATTATTTTAATATACCATCATGTTGTAAAATTAATATACATGTATATTAAATTCGGTAACACAGAGTGCGTGAAAACAGCAAGTTTTTTGATGCCTTCAGATCAGGTGCTTGGGGGTTAGGTTTCTTAATTATTTGTTTAATTGAACTGTTCTCTTAAAAACCAGTGTAATTTATATTTATCTTAGAGAAAATATTATGTATGATTATTTATAATAGAAAATTGCTGCCAAAATTGTTTTTAATTTGTGTAAAGTGCAAATATATGACTTTTCTGATAAATGATCAATATGCGGTATATGAAATTTAATAACATAGTCTCTTAATGACGATTTCGTATACCTAGGTTTTAGATTTAATATATAAATGTATATTAAATGTATATTAAAATTGCAAAAATCTTTAACTAAGTAATTGTAGCGTAGAGTACACACAACCGTATGACACCCTGCACAAAAAAAACGTGAACTTCTGCAAAGGGGTTAGTAATCTCGTATTATTATATAATTCGATAAACATGAAAAATATTTTTTTACTCTTTGACACATGAAAGTCACATTTTTAAATATTTGATGTGCCCTCTTATATTCTTATGTGTCTTTATGTTATAAAATACGTACACTGAAAAAAAAATTTTCTTGATTCAAGGAAATGCGTTTCTTTGGTTTTTTTTCTTTCGACCAAGGAATAGTTTACTTCAGTTAAGTTAATATTTTTTAGATGCAAAAGATTCACGCATTAATTCAAGGAAATGATTTCTTTCTGTGAAATTTCTTTAATATGAGTAAATATTTCTTCGCATTAAATGCGAAAAATATCAAGACAAAGAAATGATTTCCTAGAAGGTAGGAATCTAGGTTTATTGAATACGTTTTAGGCGCCTAAAGAACTCCTTCTTTAGTCCAATGAAATCGATTCCTTGAAATGGATAAATATGTTTTAGAATCGAATAATTCATACATCATTGGAGCAATTAGTTAATTTTTTTTTAGTCAAGAAAATATTCACTCAAGATAAATGAATTTTCATTCAATTGAAGAAATATTTATTTCATGCTAAGAACTGTCAAAACCATAATAATAAAACAGTTATCTAAATTTAAAAAATATTCTTTCACGATAAATCGATATTCGTTCAATTGAAAAAAAAAATTATTTAACACTATAAGTTGATATAATTGTTGCAACGAAATACTGACTTAAATTGAAGAAATAGTTATTCAAGATAACTGAATATTCATTAAGTTAAACAAATATTTATTGCATTCTAACAGTTATCATAATAAACACAATAATAAAATTGTTTGAATGTAAAAAATATTCTTTCAATACAAATGTATATTCATTAAATTGAAAGAAATATTTATTGCAAGCTAAAAGTTGATATAATAATTGCAACGAAATAATTACTTTAATTGAAGAAATATTAATTGAAGATAAATGCATATTCATTCAATTAAATAAATATTTATTGCATTCTAACAATTATTTTAATCAACACAATGCAAGTATTATTTAAATTCAAAAAATATTCTTTTAATATAAAGGTATATTCACTAAACTGAACAAAATATTTATTCCATGCCAGAAGTCGACATAATCATCGCAAAGAAATATTTATTTGATTCAATGAGTTCGATTCTTTGAATTGATTCGGACGCATTTGAGTGAATTAATTGTGCATATTTGAATCAAGTCCTTAAGTTTATTCAAATCAAAGCAATAATGATTTAATTCAAAATAATATTGATTAAATTAAAAATATGTTTATTTGTTACAAAGAGTTCATGCATTTATAACAATGAAGCATTTATTTAGATGAACAAGGTATTGTGTTTGCATACATATTTATTTCTTCATTTGAAGGAAATGTTTTATTTGCTTACTAGAATTAAATTATTCATAACAAATAAACATTTTTTCCAACGAAGTAATTATTTTTTCAAATCAAACATTCAATAATTTGGCATAATTTGTTTCAATTGAATACTTCTTTAGATCAAAGAAATCTGTTGTTAAATTCAATATCCATGTTTTTGATTTGAAGAAATATTTCTTTGGCATTTATGGCGAGAGCTAAATACGGCTTTCCGCCTTATAATTTCCATGTTGCGACAGCGTAGTGGTCATCGTTGTGGATTTGACACTCGACGGACCCAAGTTCGATTCCTGCTGGAGGTGGATTTTTCATCGAATTTTTCTGTTTCAGGTTCATCAAGATTGTAAAATATATTCGTGATGCGTTGTTTAAATTAAATATATATAATAATAACAATGTTAATTATAATTTAGGCTGAAAGAATCCATTTGTTTATTTAGGAAAATATGTACTACAGTTGAAGTACGAACTACTTTATTGCACTCGCGCATGGTTTAGGCCAAAGAAATATTTGTTTGAATCAGTGGGATATTATTTTGCTTCAAATACTCAAAAATTTGATGCGAAAAAATAGTTTTGTGAGCCTATAAAATATTTGCTTGACTTTAAAATATATTTCTTCCCATCAATTCACATATTCTCATCTCAAAGAAATATTCATTCCCATTCATGGCACATTCATTTGGAACAATGAGTCATTTATTTGGTTTAAAAAGAATATTTTTGTCTTTGATTCATATTTCTTTGATTTAAAGAAATATATTTCCATCCGATCAATAGGTCGTATTTTTAAATTACAGTACGCTTCATTGAAACAAAAAATCAAATCTGTCAATTAAAAAAACGTTTATTTTATCCGATCGACAATACTTTCAATTAAGAAAATATTTCTTAGAATTGAAATTGTATTCGATCATATCAACTGACTGATTTTTAAATCCAAATATCTAATTTCATTCAGTTAAAGACATCGTCCATTCGCTCAAATAATATTTCAGAGGCTGAAGCAATTATTTATTTGCTTCAATAATTTCTTATTTTTCATACAATTAAACGATTTCTTTGAATTGAAGAAATACATGATTGGACGTATTCAGTACGACCATTTCTTTGAATCAAAGAAATTTTTTTTGATTCAAAAACTTTTTTTTTTCAGTGTATAAAAAGGATAAATGGAAAACAATTTTCCTTTTTTTAAGAACTTTATTTTACAAACAAATTACAAATAAATTACAAACAAATTAATTAGGTGCACCTAAGTATATTTATCACCAGAATTTTTCTCTTCAATAAATGTTTTTTGAAATCGTATGGCATATTGCGATGAACGAATTTGTACCGGGGGAAATGGTTCTAAAGATAACTGTAGAAGCAGCATTGAAATATGTTGAAAAAATCACTGTTTTTCGAACTTTCAAACTTCAAATCACTTCTGCCAACAGAAGATATCGTTTTCAAAGTCTGTACAAAATCACAGAAATCTATTTTTATATTTATAGGATGAAATTTTGTCTATCCTGATCGAAAAACTAAAAAAAAAATTTTCGGCCCGCCCTTATACATTATTATACCATTAAGCCATTTCCCTTTCGGGGTAGGCGTGACTTGCTCGGTTGGGAAAATGGTTGAATTGGTGTAGATTATTTAGGTATAGGTTAGATAGGTATATAGGTGTAAAGTATGTAGGTATATAGGTGTTAGGTATATATGTTTTAGATTGATCTGGAATTCTCGTGTCATTTATTCAAATGACACGTTTATTCCGCAACACTGCTCCGACCCAGGTTGCTGATCAATCTCTCTAGCGATCACCCCAAGTGAAGAGCCTCACAAAATTGTTATGTATGGTTCCCCACTTGGGCCCATTAGATTCCAAGGTCTTTGTTTTAGGCTTCATTCATTCCATTGTCACTCTGTTTACAAACTATTTGTCGCCACACTTTTCTGTTCTGGCATACTATTCTAGCTTCCTTCACGTCCATGCATTTTTTCATGCAAGCTCGTGTGTTTCTATAATCTCTTAAAATCCCTTTGAAACGATTGAGCTCGCTGAAAATCCTTTGAAATGCTTAAAAAAATGCGGGAATCCTTAAGAATCTTTGAGATTTCGCGAAATCTTTTTAAATCCTTAAATTTCATTGAAATTTTAAAAATCCCTTGTGATCCATGGAAATCCGCTAAAATCTCTAAAAATCGGTTAAAATCCTTGAAATTCCGTAAAATATTTCGAAATATTACAGATCCTTTGAAACCTTTGAAAATCCGTTTAAAACTAATTAAAATCTTTCAAATCCGTGGATATCTTTCCGAATCTCTTAAATGTTCTTAAATGTCAAAAATCATCCTTACGTAATTAATGGAAGTTCCCTTGTGAAACAAAAAATAATATTAATTTTTTATGAAAAATGTTTAAAAATTACGAATAATAATTATTTTACTAATATTTTTGAGTATATTTCGTTAAAAATTAAATCATTTTATTAAAAATTCTATAGAAATGAAATTATTTTTATTACAATAGCTGAATAGTTAAAAGTTTCACTGTTTTAAATTGAAAAAGTCGTACATCGAATACTTTCAGATGGAAACTTGAAAAATTAGACTGTTAAAAAATTGAAATTTTGCATTGAATAAGTTCTAAAAATATGGATTTTAAATACAAACATTCATTTGCAATTTTGGTCCTCTTTTGATGATTGTCATCCTTTTTTTTTGTAAAAGAACTTTTTAAATTATAATTTGAGGTCTCACAGAGCTGTCCCTGTATCCCCTATTGTACCCTATATTCCGTTTAGGTCCCTAAAGTACTCTATTTTCAAGATTTGGTCGCTATTTGCAGCCCATAATGGAACTCTAAAAAAATTTATAAAAAGATCAAAGCTTCCAAGAACTGGGAATTTCTGTAAGAAATAACTGTACAAAATAATCAGGGCTGTCATACAGTAACTATTAGTCAAATTCTTTCTCAAATCACTTTTCAGTTACTTTTTTAAATGAAAAGATCACATTAGTTAATTTTCTTTCAATAAATTAACTCATGGGTTAATCACTATTCAATTCAGGTCTATACCTATTTCTGAATTGTCTTGAATTCTTTTGAAATATTTCAGGGTATTTTTAAAGATTCCGATAAATTTTTAATAGATTTCCATCATTTGAAGTGATTTTTAAGATTTTAGGGTATTTTTAAAACTTCTAAGGCATTTTCAAGAGCTTTTAATTTGAAATATTTTAGGGAATTTTAAAAGATCCCATGGGATTATTAATTAATTTCAATAATTTGAAGGGATTTCAAAGCGTTTGAAGTATCTATTTTTAGGATCATGACTTTATAGGACCTATAAGGCCTTAAGATATTTTTCAAAATTTCACAGGATTTTCTAAGATTTTCGAGGATTTCAATTATTTTAAGAGATTTTAAAGCTCTCAATGTATTTCAATACATTTTCCAGGATTTCTGGAAATATCATCATAGAATTTCACGGGATTTTATAATATTTTAGTGGTTTTTAAAGAATTCATTCGCGAGAAGTGAGGTATTTCGTAGGGTTTTAATGATTGGAAGAGATTTGGAACTCTCTTGAATTTTATGAATTCTCTAGAGTTTTATGAATTCTCTTGAATTTTATAAATTCTCTTGAATTTAATGGATTCACTTGAATTTTTTAATTCACTTGAATTCTTCTAAATTTACTTAATTCAGAGTTTTTTTCAATTTTTTAAAGTTTTGATTTAATTTATCCTGAGGATCAATTGATAAAATGATCAAAGGATTTGAAATGTTTTAAAGTATTTTTTCAAATTCCTTGGCATTTTCAAGAGCTTTAAAAAATTTCAAAAGATTTTAAATGATTTTAAATATTTTAGGTTATTTTAAAAGATGACAAAGAAATTTTTTATTGATTTCAGTAATTTAATGGGATTTCAAAGGATTTGAAATATTTATGGGCATTGTAAAATATTCCCAGGCATTTTCAAGAGCTTTAAAAAGTTTCAAGGGATGTCATAAGATATCAAAGGATTTGAAATATTTTAGGAAATTTTAAAAGATTCACAGCCATTTTTAAATTATTCCAAAAGTTTAAAGGGATTTTAAAGACTTTGAAATATTTTAGAGTATTTTAAAAGATTACAAGGTATTTTTAACAGCTTAAAACTATTTCAAGGGATTTCCAAGGGTTTTAATCATTTAAAGGGATTTAATATTTTCATGGATTCTAAAGAATTTATTCAGAAAAAGTGAGGGGTTTCATAGGGTTTCAAAGATTTGAATAGATTTTCAAATATTTTTTACAATTCATTTGGAATTCGCCTTGAATTCTTATTAATTTATGCTGAATTCTTCTAAATTCACTCAGTTCTACTCAATTCAGTGGAGTTTTAAAAAGTTTTTGTTTAATTCATCTTGAAGTCTTCAAAACTCACCTTAAATTCTTAGGCAATTCATCGAATTCTTTTGAATTCTTTTCAGTTCACTTGATTGTTTTTTAAATTCAGCTTATTTTTCTATGAATTTCATCGAATTTTTGTCGTTTCCCTTATTATACCATTAAGCCATTTCCCTTTCGGGTTAGGCAATTCCTCTAAATTCACTCAAATTTTACTGAAATCAATGGAATTTTTTTCGATTTTTTTTATTATTTCCAATTCATTTGAATTGTTTTGTATGCATAAGTCACTTTTATGGTTAGAAATTTTTAGTGTTTCAAAGATTTGAAGAGATTGGTAATGATTTTGTGGAATTCACCCTGAATTCTTAATTCACTTGAATTCTTCTAAATTTATTCAATTCTACTCAATTCAATGGATTGTGCTGATTTTTTAAAAGTTTTTATTTATTTGATCCTGAAGTCTTTTAACCTCAACTTGAATTCTTACGCACCTCAACAAATTCTTTTGAATTCCCTTGAATTTTTCTAAACTCATTTCAAATTTACTGAATTCAATGAAGTTTTTCAATACTTTTAAATTTTTTTCAAATAATTTGAGCTTTTTTTTAATTCACCTTGAATTTTTATGAATTTCATCGAATTCTTCTTGCTTACCTTAAATTTCTCTAAATTCATTCCAATTTTACGGAAATCGATGTAATTTTTTTTTTTTAATTTTTTCCAATTCATTTGAATTTTTTTAAATTTCTTTTGAATTGTTTCGAACTCTTATGAATTTATCCTGAATTTACTACCATTTGATCGCGAAAAAAGTACCCTATGAGCGTGACAGAAAGTATTCAGTTTGCTCAACTTTCTTTGCAAGTCTTTGATTGACTCTGCCATAACAACCTTATCATCTGCGAACGCTAACCCACGCACCCTCACTGTCCCGAGATCCACATCTTCGTCGAATAGGGCCATTCTTACCTTGTCCATGCATATAATAAATAGCCATGAAGACATAACGCATCCTTGCCTAACACCTTGCATAATATCGAACCAGTTACTTAGTTTCCCATTTACCCTCACACTCGCTTTGCTACCTGCATCATATTGCTTTTATTGCTTCTAAAAGCCATCCATTGAAACCGTATTTTTTCAGGACTTCCCAAAGTTTACTTCTGCCCACCTTGTCAAACGCTATTTCTAGATCAACAAATGCACAGAAAACTTTTTTCCTTACTCTCAAACTTTTTTCTGTGATCTGCCTCAAGCTAAGTATTCGATCCGTAACATGATATTCCTGGCATAAATCCACTTTGAACTTCCCATATCTTTTCTTCAGTTATTTTCATTACCCTGTGAATAATTATTTTTAAATATATTTTACTTACGGTACTCAGTAAGCTGATACCTCTGTAATTATTGCATAGATAAAAAAGAAAAACCTATAAGAGTCGAACACACTGGAAAACCTGCCATGGAAAAAAAGGAAGAACCAGAAGAAAGGCAAATCTCAACTTCCCGTAAGTAACTTAGGGACACTTAAAAAGTTCCCAAGCCAATCTTTTTATTCCTCGATTCTTCTTATTAAGACTTAATTTTAATAGTGTCTCATTATTTTTGGTAAATTATGACATTATTTTGAGTCCATGTGCATTGCGTATCCTTATAATTAAGTTCATATAGCATTTATGGTTGATTTCGAAAAAATACGTCGTAGTTATATATGAGGCAGAATACGTCAAGTTTTCCCACCTAAAATTATTGTTTTTTTTTTGTTTTTTTGATCGGGTTGAAACTTGGCTTGATTAAAATCCTAGTGGGCCTATATCAATTCACCAAATCATGTCCATTTATCAACTTTTTCTGGTGATTTTTGACAGTCACATTAGTGTACCTTCTTTTAGGATTATCCAATTGAACTTTTATTATAGTTTTTGGAAAGCTCTTTTTATGTAATTTAATACTATCATACCAATTTTTTTTTCATTATGTATTTTTTTTGAAAATCAAAATTAAAATTGATTTTTTGAAGAAAACCATATTAAAATTTTGTTTTCTTTTTAAAAAATATTTTTTTACACTATTTCAAGGCATGTGGAAGAAAAAGTGGATTGGAAATAATGTCACTCGAGGGGACCACGTTATGATTATATAATATACATACACACAAAAAATCATCTCGGGATAGTCAAATGTAAGCTTAGAGGCAAGTTAGACTTAACAGTATTCGTTCCCGGGGCTGCGTACATTGAATGTTGTCCCCTCGAGTGTAAAAATCTCAATTTGACCATGAAATTATTTCCAGCCCACTTTTTCTTCTACATGACTTCATAGAGTATAAGAAAGCTATTTTTTAAAAAAGAAAAACTTTTTTTAAATATGGTTTTCTTCAAAAAATCAATTTTAATTTTGATTTAAAAAAATAATAATAATAATGATGAAAAAAAATGTTATGATAGTCTTGAAGTATATGAAAAGAGCTTTCCAAAACACTGTAATAAAAGTACAATCGGATAATCCTAAACGAAGTGACGCTAACGTGAATGTGAAAAAGCACTGGAAAAAGTTAAAATTTTAGGCCCCTGTATATTGACAACCGGTTGATAAATAGTTCTATGGTTTGGTGAATTAATATAGGTCTACTAGGACTATAATTTGGCCAAGATTCAACCCGATAAAAAAAACGTTCCCACCTAAAATTATAATTTTAGGTGGGAACACTTGACGTATTCTGCCCCATATTCAGAAGATACAGTTTTTTGTTAGAATTATTTTATTTTAAAAAAACTTACAATTGTTAACGAAATGGTTACTACATTAGGAAAGTTTTGGTGTCTACATATTTTCAAGCCTTTATTTTTATTCACTTAGTGAATCTAATAATTAGTTCTTAAGACATCTATTCTTATATCCACTATATTAAAAATAAATCAAGAAAAACAAATATGAAAGCAATTAACTTCTTACATATTTATCTACAATAAAAGAGAAGTAGGAGGAAAATATATAAAACGAAGAAGTTAATTTTAAAAATGAAATCAAATAAAAAATTGCATATCTACTGAATTGTTTAATTTCTAAAAAAAATAATTTTTTTATATTTTGTCACTTAAAAAATATTGTAACCAAGAAAAGGACAAGAGTAAAATTAACGCGATTGGCATGAAATCTCTGCGTACAATATGCGGGAAAACACTGATGGACAAAGTCCGAAACGAGATAATCCTCAAAGAATGTGGTACAGGAGAGACACTAGTTGACATATGGGAAAGAAATCAGTTAAGATGGTTCGGACATGTTGAAAGAATGAAAGATGAACGACTGACCAAACAAGCGTACAAAGGTAAAGTGAATGGCAGTATGCCCAGAGGCAGACCGCCGAAACAATGGTCAGAATGTGTGAATGAGACCTTAATCCGAAAAGACATAAGAAGCCATAGAAACACGAGAACTTGCATGAAAAAATGCATGGACGTGAAGGAAGCTAGAGAAGTATGCCAGGACAGAAAAGTGCGGCGACAAATAGTTTATAAAGAGAGTGTCAGTATAGTGAATGGCGTCTGAAACAATTGACCTTGGATACTAACGGGCCCGAGTGGGGAACCTCAAATGACGACCTTGTGAGGCTCTTCACTTGGGGTGACCTCTAGAGAGATTGATCAGCAACCTGGGTCGGAGCAGCGTTGCGGAACGAACGTGTTATTTGAATAAATAACACGAGAATTTTAGATCAATCTAAAAAATCTATACATCCTTCCTCACATTACTCCTTTCCTCACCGAGCGAGTCACATCTACCCCGAATGGGAGATGGCTTAATGGTATAATAATAATAATATTTTGGTAAAACTCTTGAACTCTTTTGGAATTGAAGGATTGTTAAAAAAGTTAAATTTCTGGATGTGAGAACTTTAAAAAAAACATATTTTGAAAATGGGTGTGCACTGTGTGCAGGTTCACACACATCACTGAGAAATACTGTTTCGATTTTTCTCTTCATTTATCATATAATGAAACTAGAAAAGCAAAAAAAATCTAAATACAATTAATTTAGGTACAAGTACAAATTATTTGTCATTACAGTCTGAATTTTCAGAAATTTTCGAGATTTTGAAATTTTCAATGTTCTCTTTAGATGTAGTTTTTTATTTCTTTCGTAATCTTTTGAGAATAGCACTGATGTATGTATGTATGTATACCATTAAGCCATTTCCCTTTCAGGGTAGGCGTGACAAATTACGTCGCAAATATGCTGTCTGAATATCGACTATATGTATAAAGCCCCTACAGAAAGTACTGGTTATCTATACTCTATAGTGTAGTTATGTAATGTGTGTGTATATGTATA
>CAKNYM010053191.1:525931-561514 GCA_932195095.1 Andricus curvator | reverse complement strand
AGTGGAGAAAAGCGATTATCGTACCAATATACAACAGAAAGGGAGATAAAAGCAAATGCAATAATTACAGAGGTATCAGCTTATTAAGTACTGTAAGTAAAATATACTCAAAAATACGTATCCGCAGGGTAATGAAAATAACAGAAGAAAAGATATGGAAAGTTCAAAGTGGATTTATGCCAGGAAGATCATGTACAGATCAAATATTTAGCTTAAGACAGATCACAGAAAAAAGTTTAAAAGTAGGAAAGAAAGTTTTTTGTGCGTTTGTTGACCTAGAAAAAGCATTTGACAAGGTAAATAGAAGTAAACTTTGGGAAGTCCTTAAAGAGTACGGAGTCAATGGATGGCTCCTACAAGCAATAAAATCAATATATACACTGTAAAAAAATCTTTTGTGATATTTACAATTAGATTGTAATTTCACGAGCAGTGTATTTTAAATTACAATGTATAACCTGGTAAATATACCAATGTCGCTCCGAAATTCACGATCTACTCCAACTTCACCCCATGGAACAGTATGAAATAACTGTCCGATGTAAATTTACTATGTCTGACGATGGAAATTATTTGATCAGCGTGGCACGTAGTCAATTTACGTTAGTGAATAAATTTAAATATGCTTATAAATTAACACTTTTTTGTTAAAGTTGCAGTATCTAGCATAATTTCACACACGGGTAGTATTGTTACGTCTTGGCATCCTGAAAAATTACAAACAGGACATAAATCGACAACCCATCGACAAACTGACAGAAAGACATGGCGCTTTGGACTTTATCATAAAATTACGTCTCAGAGCCTCTAATCTTGCTCTAATAGTGATGAGTTCCATGTAAATAAAAAAAATATGTCTTTTTTATTCAAAACGATACCTGAGAAAAGTAATATGCGCCTTATTTATCCTGATACAGTGTTTAACAATTTATAACCTCACGCACATAACCTCAAAATTGAAATGTGGTCCTGACAATTTACGTCCTGCATTTTCTTTTACAAAAGTGTGTAAACTTAAATCGTCGCACATAGATCAAATAATTTCCATCGTGGTACGATGTAAAATTACACCAACTTTTTTTACAGTGTACAGGTAGTAAAGCGAGTGTAAGAGTAAATGGAAAACTGAGTGACTGGTTCGATATTATGCAAGGCGTAAACAAGGATGTGTTATGTCCTCATGGCTATTTATCATATTTATGGATAAGTGTCTAAGAATGGCGCTCTTCGACGAAGAGGGTGTAGATCTCGAAACAGTGAAGGTACGTGGGTAAGCTTTCGCAGATGACAAGATTGTTATGGCAGAATCAATCGAGGACTTGCAAAGAATGTTGAATAAACTTAATACAAGCATGAAGAACATGGGCCTCAAAATGAACGTAAATAAAACAAAAATCATGGTGTTTGAAGGAAAAACTGAGGAAACAATGTGCAAGATTGTCCTAAATAATGAGAGATTAGAACAAGTTGAAAGTACGTATATCTGGGTAGCCTATTCACTAGCGACGGGAAAATAGATCCTCACAAATAAAAACATATAAAAAAAAGCTAAAATGGCCATACATAATTCTATATTCGTACCGACCGTTCTATACAGTAGCGAGACATGGACCTGTCAAGAGAAGGATAGGAGTAAAATTAACGTGATTGGCATGAAACCTCTTCGCACAATATGCGGAAAAACACTGATGGACAATGTCCGAAACGAGATAATCCTCAAAGAATGTGGTGCAAAAGAGACAATAGTTGACACATGGGAAAGAAATCAGTTAAGATGGTTCGGTCATCTTGAAAGAATGAAAGAGGAACGACTGACCAAACAAGTGTATAATGGTAAAGTAAATGGCAGAATGCCCAGAGGTAGACCGCCAAAAGAATGGTTAGAATCTGTGAATAAGACACTAATCCGAAGAGACATAAGAAGCCATAGAAACACAAGAGCCTGCATGAAAAAATGCATGGACGTGAAGGAAGCTAGAGTAGTATGCCAGGACAGAAAAGTGTGGCGACAAATATTTTGTAAACAGATTGACAATAGAATGAATGACGCCTGAAACAAAGACCTTGGATACTAATGGCCCCAAGTGGGGAACCATACATAACAATTTTGTGAGGCTCTTCACTTGGGGTGATCGCTAGAGAGATTGATCAGCAACCTGGGTCGGAGCAGTGTTGCGGAATAAACGTGTCATTTAAATAAATAACACCAGAATTCCAGATCAATCTAAAATATCTATACTTAACCTCATACCTATATAACTACCTACTTTATACCTATATACCCATATACACACTACTATTTTCCAACCGAGCAAGTCACGCCTACCCCGAAAGGGAAATGGCTTAATGGTATAATAATAAGCATAATAATAATACACATTAGGCCATGGCTGCTACATAGTTTCTTTTTTTCCTAAATCATTTTTTAGCCATTTTTTAAGATAAAGTCACTGTAGTCACCTTTTTAAATGAAAAGATCACTTTAGTCACTTTTATCAATGAATTAACCCATGGGTTAACCATTGTTGAATTCAAGTCTATAACTATTTTTGAAATTTTTATAAAAATACAAAGAAAATATTATGTAGCACTGTTTCTTATGATTTTTGATTGTGAACATTTAGATTTTCGAAGGAATTTTAGACTCAAAGAGTTTGCCATTACGAACTTTTCAATTAATTTTTCCCCAAAACGTGTGTTTCCCACAATGTTCTTGCAATAGAGTTACATAATTTCTGGCTTAAAATTTCAAAATAGAATTTGT
Organism: Andricus curvator; assembly: GCA_932195095.1. Taxonomy (NCBI): domain Eukaryota; kingdom Metazoa; phylum Arthropoda; class Insecta; order Hymenoptera; family Cynipidae; genus Andricus; species Andricus curvator. The sequence goes on along the minus strand of CAKNYM010053191.1, from coordinate 558,750 downwards.
TTAACTTGATTGACTAAAATTGAATTTTAAATTACAGGCAAACATGTGGGGGAAAAAGACGACCATGGCTACATTGCAAGGCACTTTGTTAGGAAGTACATAGTACCTGAGCAGTGTGATCCTGAAAATACTACAAGTTCTCTTTCTCTTGATGGAGTCCTGACGATCACTACCCCCAGGAAGCCTGAGGCGATCCAAGAAAAAAAAAGAAAAAATCGAACACACCGGAAAACCTGCCATCGAAAAAAAGAAGTACTTCAAGGAAAGCAAAGGCTTGCTGTAAGTAATTGAAAAAAAGATCTAAGAAACAAGAAAACTCAGCTCTCTTGTCGTTTAATACCTCGTTTGTTTAATAATGTTCAAATTTCCACAGGTTTTCATTTTTTGTAATTTGAGGCATTATGATAATAACACAGGCAAACAAAAAAAGTGTGGGGAGCCAAAAAAGCGACATATATAGCATCGTATACAGGGCTAGGATAATCAAAATCTAGATTAATTTGAATTTTCTGCTTACCAGTTTTTTTTATTCGAGTTTGAATTTTGAGTTTAGGTCAAATTAGTAAATTATCCCGAGTAGGCCAACATAAATCGAAAGGCGCATTTCTCGCTGTAAAATGAATTTTTCAGTAGCCCTTATGGTCGAAAAGATTTTCTCAGGTTTTTCTAGCAAAACAACAAAATTTTTGCAAATGTTATTCAACATGAAAATTTAATGTTACAACAGAATTAACGTTTTTCTCGTAAACGACTAAAGGGATTTTAATGATTCTTACGTTGAAATTTTTGTTTAAAAACGTAAATTCCAGAAATCTTTCCTCCGAATATAAAAGCATTGAATTTGTTCGAAAAAATATGAATTGTTTATAAACAAATTGAAATTTGTGTTTAAAAATGTACATTCCAGACATCTTTCTTCCGAATATAAAAACATTGAATTTTGTGAAAAAATGCCAATTGTTTATAAACAAATTGAACATTATTTAAAAGAATAGTAATTACTATTCTTTCAAACAGACTGACGCACAACGTGCTCTGAGCGCTCGCGCGTGGCACTAAAAAAAATGTATATCCCGTCAAATAATAGAAACTACTTAGTATTTCTTTTCGCATTTTTCTCTCGAAAAAATGTAGAATAACGTGCAAAAAAAATTCTTTTGAGAGAAAAAAAATGCAATTTATTTATAAACAATTGGTAATTTTTTTAACAACAATTTTGTTTGCGATTAAAACCTGGGGAAATTTGTTCAAACATAAGAGCTATTAAAAAATTCATTTTTTCTGCGAAAAAAAACGACTTTCGATTTATGGTGGCCTACTTGGGCTAATTTGATATAAATTAAAAATTCAAACTTGAATTTAAAAAAAAAAGTGGTAAGCAGAAAATTCCAATCAATGCAGATTTTTACTATGCTAGATTAATACTGCAATGCTATTTATTTATAACTCTTAATAAATAGCACTTATCACTCATTTTGAATTAAATAATTTCTTATTTCTACAATGATTTACAGTTAACAGCAGGGACCCAACCGAAACTTTCGTTCCATTTCGTTATTGATAGAAAAAAATGATTTTTTACTAAACTTTGATCTGCTATCTCTAGATTTGGCCGAAATTATATAATATCTGAAATTACATTGATGATTGGGTTCAATGATTTGTTTTAATTGGCAGTAACGAAATGGAACGAAAGTTTCGTTCGGGTCCCTGGTTAACAGAGTTATTATTTGTATGAGGAAAAAGTATGAATAAATCTTGTACGTAGAAGAAACAATGGTGTTAATTTATAATCATAATTAATTAAAATCATATCATATTATACAGTTAAAATCATAATTGTTTAAATACTGTGGAATCGTAAAGAAAAAAGTATTTTAGGAACTTCCATTTCTTCATTCAATAAATTTATTTGGAAGTCTATATTTTGTCATTACTACCTACTTGGAAATAGTTCGATTGTAATAGACAAACTTTTTTAACAATTTCATTAAACCTTTTTCTTGTTTACATTATCACTTTCTAAAAATAAGGTACATAATCCACTTTTTTGGTCATATACTAATTTCATGTAATTTTATTTGTTCATTGATTTGAAATAAACTTCATATCAAATGATGTTTTTTTTATTTCGTGTGTGTTGATCAGAGATCGTCAAGGATTTTGAAAAAGAAAAAATGCAAAAGTTAGGGAATTTCTGGAAGAAGCACTAGAATAATCTATATATACCTATTTCTGAATTTCTTTGCATTCTTTTGAAATATTTTAGGGAATTTTAAAAGACTGTAAGAAAGTTTTGATAGATTTTAATAATTTTAAAGAATTTCGAGAAATTTTAAAGATTTTAAGGTATTTTATTAAATTTCAAGAAATTTTCAATAGATTTCAATAATTTTAAGGGACTCAAACGATTTTTAATTGATTGTAGGGTATTTTAAAAAATGTCTAAGAATTTTCAGGAGCTTTAAAAAGGTACACTGGACATCAAAAGATTTCAAAGGATTTGAAATATTTTAGGGCATTTTAAAAGATTCCATGGAATTTTTAATAGATGTCAATAATTTGAAGGCATTTCAAAGGATTTTTTAAGATTTGAGTGGACTTTTAAAACTTTCAATGAATTTTCAAAAGTTTCAAGTAATTTCAAAAGATTTAAAGTGTATTGGCATATTTTAGGGTGTTTTAAACGATTCCAAGGCATTTTAAATAGAAAATTTCCAACGATTTGAATGATTTGAGAGATTAAAAAAATGTAATAGGGTTTTAAGGAATTTCCTAGAATTTCGGAAGATATGGAACAATTTTGTAGGACCTATAAGGTTTTAGTATATGTATAAAATTCCAACGGGTTTTATAAGATTTCTGAGGATTCTAATGATTTTAGGAGATTTTAGAAACTTAAGTTATTTTAATGGATTTTCCAGGATTTCAGGAAATTTCGTCAGATTTCATCGAATTTCACGGTATTTTTATAATATTTTGATGGATTTCAAAAAATTTATCCACAAAAAGCGAGGTATTTCGTAGGATTCCAGAGATTTGAAGAGATTTTCTCATATTTGTTGCAATTACATACTTCGAAATTCACCCTGAATTCTTATGAATTTATCCTAAATTCTCTTAAATGCTTTGGAATTGTTTGAATTAACTTGAGTTCTTCTAACTTTACTCAGCTCTACTCAATTATATGGATTTTCTTGATTATTTTTTTTGGTTTTTGTTTAATATATTTTTGTATAATACTTTTTAATTGTTTTCAGTTCACTTGCATTTTTATAAAATTTACATTGAATTTGTATAAATTTCATCGAATTCAACTCATTTCTTTTAAATTCCTATAAATTTACTCCAATTTTACTTACTAATGCACATTGTATACCATTAAGCCAGTTCCCTTTCAGGGTAGTTCATTAATGTGCATTAGTTCCTTTTAGTGATTTGTGGGTTAAAAATTATTTATTTTTGGACACTTTTGATTTAAATAATAACTTTTTTCAAGTAAATTAGGCTGTGGAAGCCCTGAAAATAATAAATTAAAAATTTATAAACTTAAATATAAAATTGTTTTATTCGATTTATAAATAATTCTATTAAAAAAATGTTGCAAGATTAGAATTTTAGTTTTTAAATATTAATGGTCAGGCAACATGAAAAATTAGGGAAAAATCAGGGAATTTTGAAAATGAAGTTTTGCGGTCACCCTACAAAATTTCTTTGAAATGTTATTACCTAAATTTAACGGTGATAACTCATAGAATTATTCTTTAGTGAACAAAATGTACATTTTGAAATCGATTTCGGCATTTGATTTGAGTCAAAATGTTGAGAAAAAATCCTATATTTGGTTGAGGTAGGGGATATAAAATGAAAAAGTTTTTATGTTCCAGTAATCGGAACGATCCCAGTAATCGTGAGTTTTGAGGTTTGCAGACCAAAAATAAGTATTTCTTTAATTAAAAAAAAAAATCTTTTGGGGGAACTTTGGACAGATCTCAATCTATAAACCAAATTAGTTTGATACAACATTTCTGCCAAATGATAAAAAAAATTATTTCTATAGTCGCTCGCGATTTTTCACAAAAAGGAAAATCGCTTGAGGTTCGGTTGTCCGTATTCTGTGACTTTTAATTAATTATAAATTAAAACTGAAGTTAAAGGTACTATGAAAACAATTTTGATAATATGCTAGGATGTTTAATGCTTTAGTTAGTATAAATAATTTTTTAAGTAATCCTTCCTTTAGTCTGAACATTTGAAGTCAGTGAAGTCTCTTGCGGTCACGGTTTCTGGTACATTTACCTTATATAGTAAGAAATAAATAACACCTGCATTTTAAAAATATTTTTCAAGGGACAAAAAACCAACGAGACAGAAATCCCTAAATTTTTTTAAAATAAAAAAAAAATATTTCGAAGTTGCTCAATAAATTCAAAACAAAAATCAGGGATTTAATCAATCATTGAAATAAAATTATTATTGTAATATGGAGGTATTAAAATTAATAAACTTTTGGATTTTTTCCTAACGTGAAAGCTGACCTAGAACTGCCTCGAACTCCTCGAACCTGACCTACACTCGTGCCTACCGCACTTTTTGTAGGTCAGGGATAAACTGCGCAAACAAGCTGCGCGCTGGATGTGCTGTTGTTGTTAGCCAGACGACAGTTTGACGACATTTTTATTCGTGTTTTTTACGTAATACAACTGTTATTTTTGTTAAAAAAAAGTGGTAATAGAATTTTTCGTTACACATTATTATGGAGTAGTGTTTATCAAATTGTTCTAACGTGTGTAAAACTGTAAAGTATATATTTTGTGCATCATAACCTCAAAATATCGCAGATTCTGCAAATTAAAATATAGAAATTGAAAATTTATGAAGAAATTTAGTTTTTTTATAGTGAGAAGTGAATACAATTCTAAATAATAAATTTTACCTCGTAATTATAACAATCTGTTAGAATTACAGAGTCAAAATATAATAAAAGATATAAAGAAAGAGAGGACGGCCCGGGGCTGCCACGGTATCTGACGGGAGTTTCAAATAGAGATACGATTAATATTATAAGTAAACTAAGGTGCGGAAATTGTGAAAATTATAATAAGTATTGGCTAAACGACGAGGAAAGAAGATGTGTGTTCTGTAATAAAGATTGGGATATGTGGGAACACCATATAAAGGATTGTGAAATAGCAAAAGGTTGGTTTAAAAAATTAGGGACAGATTGTAAAACAGTAATTAATAGATTAATGAGTGACAATCCGAATGATGACGCCAAACTAGAGGTAGGGAGGAAAATTATAAAGGAGAGAGAGAGACTGGATAGAGAGAGGAGAGCTAAGCTGGAAACAATTAAAATATAAGATAAAGTTGTAATAGGTATAAGTCGAGAGTCCGCGGGACATTTCAATTTTTTTTTCTATTTTTGTGCCTCTATTTCTCTATGACAGTTTAAATCGGTATGAAAGATCTTAATAGACAATAATATTGTATGAACAAAGCAAAACTTTTATTCTTTTCTTTTTTTTTTTTATATGTACAGAAAAGAGAGTGAAGGAATGAAGACATGTATGTGTGAGATTTAGTGATGTATATACCGATCTCCATTTCCTATGCCTCACGGCTGAAATAAACTATATATCTATCTATCTATCTTATAACAATCTGTTAGTTTCATTAAATAAAAATGACATACTTGAATTTGTTCTTCAGAGTGCGTTGACGTTTTGGATATTTCAAAAGGTTTTTGCAATTTTCTCCTAAATATCTTGCTAAAAAGATGTAACATAATTTTCTCAAACAATTAGTTTCTATAATAATTAATATATCATTTAATATCCATTCAAAATTCAACGAATTGACCTGAGAATTCAACCGATCAAAAGTATGAAATGAAAAACGATCAATATCTTATTTAACAAGTTAAAATTACTATATATTTAAACGGAATAGGGTCGCTATCAAAGAAACAGACAATTATTGGTTAATCTATTTATATTTTATACAACGCATTACAAACAGTCGTACATTAAGTATCATACAGATATTAGTGTTATAAAAATATTAATTATTTTAATATATTAGGCTTGTATCTGTGAATTACAAAATGGTCATAAAAGTGAACAAAACTATGTAGGTAGGTATCTCATAAAAAAAAACTGAAAAGAGGAAAGATAATATTGCCATTTTTCCCCAACTGTTTTCTCAGAAAAGTGCTATTTATAGTGGACAGTGAAAAAATACCTCAGTCCCTTGTATATAGAGGAAGACATGACATTGCATTGCCAATTAATAATATAAAAATATGAAACAAGATTATTTTGATTCCAATTTTAAATTGTACAGTTCAATCACTTACAAAATAATTTGAGCGGCATGGTTTTATTTTGTATCCAAAAATGTTATATTTATTCACAGATTAATGTGAAAAGGGGCTTGGAAAATTAGAAAACCACCTGAAACATATTCAGTTTTTAATTCTTACTCGGAATTTTTCAATTTTGGAGGATTTCAATTAAAAAATATTTTATAGTATAATAATAAAATTTCAAATATATCTGCCAGTATTAATTTAGTAATTTCCAATGTTTCATTCCTTTGAATTTTTTTACATTCTTTACATTCTATGTATTCTTTTCATTCTTTTAAATTATTTGCAAGGCTTTTAAACTCTTTAAAATCCTTTTGATTTCTTTTAACTTTCTTCAAATCTTCCGAATTCCTATAAATTCTCCGGATTCATCTAAATTCCTTGCATTATCTTGAAATTCCCTTAATTTGTGGAATTTCCTCAACGATCTGAATTCCTTGAATTTCCTGATTTCTGAGGAATCTCTAAATTCCAAGGACTTCAAAATAATATGCACAGAATTCAGAATATTTTAAAGGATTCAGATGAATAGAAGAGATTTAGGGAGTTGCAAGAATTCAAAATATTTAAGGAATTTAGCAAATTTAAAGAATTTCTGAACTATTCTGTATAGTGACAAAGTCAAGGAAATTACGAAGTTTAAGGAATTCATAGAATTTTAGGAATTCAGAGGAATCATAATATGCCAGGAATGTAAGGAATTCAGAATGTTCAAGGATTTCAGATATATGAAGGAATTAAGAGATTTTCAGGATTCAGAAAATTCCGAATGTTCAAGTTATTCAGGATACTCAAGGAATTCAAAGAATTTCAGGGATTACAGAGCATTTAGGTAATTCAAGGAGTTCAGAACATTCAAAGAATTCAGGATATTCAAGGATTTCAGAGAAATTTTCTTTGCTCTAAATATAAAACTCCTAATTTTAAAGAAATAAAAATTTTGAATTGTTTCGTTTTGAAAGCTGTGAATTTAAACGCAATACATTTCATATTTTACCATTTTTCAGCAATTCGAAAGATAAATTCTCAAATTTAAACGCTCTAAAACTGGAAATGGTCCACTTTTAAGTTGTAAAATTGATAGATTTTCAGTTTAAAACGCTTAGTAGTTGAATTGTGTATTTAAATTGGCAAAGCTTAAGAATACAAGTTTCTAAAATTGTATAGCTTCCAAGTTTTTAAAGCACAGGTTGTTTAATATTGAAAGCTTTGAATCGTGATTTTTTCAATTATTTAAAGTTTTGAATTTAAAATTGTTCAATTTCAAAAGTTTATTCAAGTAATTGTGGGTATGCTAGCTTAAAATTATTTAACCAAGCATTGGTTTTTTTCAACTATGAAAGATAATTATTTTCAAACGATTCGATTTGGAAAGATTTAAAAATGAAACCAAACCACTTTCATTGTTTCGATATAAGCTTATTCTATTTTAAATGCTTTTAATTCAAAGTTGTTTAATTTTAAACGATTCCCAATTTGCAATCATTTAATCTTCAAGCTGGACAAAGATTTAATAAATTTTAATTTATGATTTTAAGGCCATGTGAGCGTAACCTCACATTTTTTTCAAACCCAACTTACGTTCACACGAAACACGATACCGAGTTGACAATTTGGGAAACTAAATATGAAGCACTTAAGAAACGTGGTTCTGGTCCCAAATTTTTATAATGAAAAAAGAAAACAAAATTTATAATTAGAAAAATGAAGGACCAGATCCGCGTTTCTTAGTGCTTCATATTTAATTTCCCAATTTTTCAACTCGATGTCCCGTTTCGTGCGAACGTAAGTTGGTTTTGAAAAAAATGTGAAAAAAAATTTTGAGGGTACGATTACATGGACTTAAAAGGTTTTAGGGGAAAATCGTAGAACTTTTATAATATTTGAAATAATAACTTTTTTTTATGTAATAAACTGCTTAAAAATTTAAAATTTTTAATTGTCATATTTTAAAAACTTAATTATTTTTACTCAAACTCATGCCAAAAGTCAAAAAAGGTTAAAAAGCTTTTTTCTTTAATCCATGTATGTTTGAAGTGATAAAAAAACGAAAAAGTAAGTAATTTAAAAAGAAACTTGAGGGCGTTGGGAACCAGTACACAACCTCAATATTGAATTGCCTCATTTTACTCCATAAATACTAGTATTACAACTTTTTTATATAATTAGGGCCTAATTATTGTTTTGATTCAAATCTGTATTCAGAGTGAAAAATTAGCTAAAATGTTTTCACAACAACTGTAATCGAAATTAGCCAATTTTTCACTTCGAATACAGATTTGAATCAAAACAATAAGTAGGCCCTAATTATATAAAAAATATATAATTATAGTATTTATGGATTGAAATGAGCAAATTCAACTTTGAGGTTGAAAAAAAAAAAAGATTAGTTTCCAAGTAATAATTTAATTCTGTTGTAAAATTTCAAAGATTTAAAGATTGACCACAGAGGATTTAAATTATATTATCGACTGAACATTATTATTTTCGGTTTACACTTGTGTGCTTCTAAACTTTAAATAATAAAACAAACCTATTGAAAAAACAGGAATATAATATAACACAAGCATCTCTGCAAATCAACTTCAGGTTGCGAACGGAATGTGTTAGCTGCGAAGACTCCATTAAAAAATTAACATAAAACTTGAAATGGAATTAGAGATAATTATAAATCCTAAATTAGACGAGAGGAAGTTACGCAAATCAATACACAGAAATTTTTCTCAAATACTCTAGTTTATTTTTATAAAACTTAAGTCATCTATGCAGTCTAAATATTATAAACTTAACAGAAATGCTAATAAAGTATGAGATACTTTGAGAAGATGAAATAATGAGATTGAATGTGAATGAGAAGGATAATAAAGAAGAGTTTAAAAGAAATGTATGTGAAGTTAAAGGGAATGATTAATGAAAACTGAATACACAGGCTTATTTCTTCGGACACTCAGCTTCCTTCTTCTTTTCATCCTTTTTTGGCTCAGCATTTTCGCGAATCGCGGGTTTCCCGGTGTGCTCGATCTTGATCGTCCTCTCATTTTGTTCCTTTGGTTGATCCTTCCTGGGGGCGGTAATGCTTAAAACTCCATCAGAGGAGAGATTAGATGAAACCTTTTCAATGTCGCACTGCTCTGGAATCAGGTACTTCCTGACGAATTGTCTTGAAATCCAGCCATGCTCATCTTGTTTCTCCTCGTGCTTGCCCTCCACGACAACGCATTTGTCGACGACTTTTACGTTTATCTCCTCGGGTTTGAACTGCTGGACATCCAGGGAAACCTGCAAATGAAAAAGATCGTAAATATTTGTCAAATTCAAGATTTTTAATTTACTATACAGACTGAACATAGAAGGCTGTCTTCATATGTAAAGGAACGAAATCGTAAATATTTTTGAAATTCAGTATTTTTAATATACTATGCAGGCTAAACATGAAGGGTTCGTTTGAAGTAATCCAAACTGAACAGCAAATGAAAGCAGTCGAAGTGAAACTTGAGTTTTAAACTTTTAAAAATCAAAAATGGAAGCTTGAACACTTAATTCGAAATTTGTTTAATTGAATGCCGTTAAACAGTAAAATTTTTAAAAAAATACGGAAAAATTAAAATTGCAACGTTTAAAATTTAAACTTAGCATTCTGTAATTTTAAAAATTCGAGGATTTCTATTTCAAACAATTCAGATTCAAATTGTTCAGTTTTGAATATTTGATTGACAATTACTCATTTTAAGTAAAGACAAATATTGCTGAATATTAACAAAATGGTTCGTTTGTTTAAATTAAAAAGTTCAAATTAAATATTTTAGGCAAAATAATATTTCAATAGGATTTTGAAACTAACTAAAAGCGTTTAATTATGGAACTATTAATTTGAAAATACTTATGTTACAATGGAACGCTTACACTTGTTTAAATAACACGGCTTTCGAATTAAAACAATTCAATTTTCAACATTCAAATCTGGAAAGTTTTTAGTTTTCAACAGATTCAGAATAGTCTTTTAGAATCAATTATTGTTCGATTTTTAATACTAAAGTTCAATTTCAAAAATCATTACTCAATTTAGATTTACAGTTAAACCTAAAACGTGTTTTATCACAAAATTTTAATTTCAAACTTTTTGAACTTTTAATTATGTAATTCTTCAAAACTGCATTTTAAAATTCTGTAAACTTATCATGTACGCCTAAAATTGTAGACTTAAAATGAAATATGTTTAAAGTCGAATATCTTAGAATTAAGCATTGTAAATTGAATGATTTCATAATTGAAAAAGTTCACGGAATTATTTTAAATTGCATTAAATCATATTATATGAATTTTGTTATATTTTAAGTGATTGGCTATTTTTTCTCTGATAAAAATTTGTAAGGAAAAATCTCGGTCAAAAAATACAATACCATAAATAAAATAAATTTCAATTTCCCGGTCGAATACATCTAAATTTGGCTATGAAAATGTATATTACGAACAATAGTGATCAGAGCAGTGTTTCGGAACTTACCCCCCCCCCCCCCCACTACTCCTTTCTCACAGAGTGAGTGACGCTTACCCGAAAAATTATAATTGAAATTTAATCCTTAAAACATGAGACCTGCTGCAAAAAAATATGTATCTACATGTTATTACAATTTTGCATTCAAATTCCATCCATAGGCACAGGTATCGTTGAATTATAAAGCTTTCAATTAAAAAAAAAAAGAAATTAAACTAAATTCGGTGCAATTGCAGAATAGGGGCGTCACCTCTGTTTTGGCTGGAAAATTTTTTTTTTGGGCAACAAACTATCAGAATCTTTAATTGGACAATAAATGAAGCGATTTGATAAGGGAAAAGTTTTAAATTATTGTTACTTTTGTCACTACGATGTCTCAAATATGGGTCTGTCACGATATGAGACGAAAGGGCCCTTGGCTATCGATGGCAATCGATAGTCACAAAAATAGATCGTCAAAAACATAAAATATAGATATGTAATGGTCACAAAAATAATGTTGAATAAATCCCTACCCATTTCCAACGTCTTGTGGGGGCGGGAAGGCACCCCTTAGACTAGTCACAAAAATAATGTTGTTCAAATCCCTACCCCTTTCCAACGTCCCGTCTCCTCTTGGCACAAGTGACAGCTGATGTGCGTGAAAGTCTCCTTTTTGTCGACATAATAGCTTATGTCGGCATAAAAAAATATCCAAATATATTTTGATTAATTAAAAACAATTGGATTTCAATTATTTACAGCGTTTCTGGCCGTACGGATGTTTAAAAACACCTAAACTTTAAGTTAAATATGATAATTCCGATATCGTGACAGACCCATATTCGAGACATCGTAGTAACAAAAGTAACAATAATTTTGAACGTTTTCTTGATCAAATCGCTTCATTTATCGTTCAATTACACATTCCAATAGTTTGTTGCTGGAGAAAAAATTTTTTCCAGCCAAAACAGAGGTGACGCCCCTATTCTGCAATCTAACCCTAAATTCAATTAATTTTGAATAATGAATTTGAACTATTGTAAATGTGTTTCAATTTAAAATGATGAAATACGATGATACTGTCAAACTTGCAAAATTGTTTAAATTATTTAAAACTAGAATTTGAAATATTACTCAATCATAAAACTAACAATTTGAAATGAAATTGGAAGTACAATCTTGAAAGATTCAATTTGAGATTAAAAAATCTGAAATTATTTTCACTTTCAACAAAAACTTGAAAGAGAAAGAAAAAGTAGAAAAAGTGACTCAAATATAAAGGCAGGCCTCAACATTTAAAAACTTACAAAATGATCAAGAAACAAGGAGTAAATTCAAAATATAACGGAAAACATCCTTTACCTGGAACTGATCCTTGTCGGCCTTGACAGTCGAAGAACCACCCTCGCCTTTGCGAAGCAATTCTCCCCAGGGCCTTAGGTAGATCATCGACGGATTCCTGGATCGTCTTTCGATTCTGGGAGCAATGTAATGGTCCAGAAGCTCTGGGGTCAAAAGCTGGTCCCGCTGGAGGCCGAGGCCAAAGTTCTGATCGACGAGACGATGTGGTCGCTCCAGGTCCTCCCACCAGTCAGAGAACAACAGTGGAACAAGAGACATTTTGCAGATTCTTCTTACTCGACTTTATTCGCAAATAAAATACTGAAGAGTATAAGTACGTATTTCGTATTATAATCGCTTGAGGTTGTTGGCTTCGTGAACGTTCAACGTTCGTTATAGTTTACACGACAACCCAACTGATACTTATTCGCTGCTTGCTCTTTGTGTACTGGTTGCTACGCGGCGCCTTGCCTGTATTTATGGGCGGAACCAGTGCCGGCCGGTAAACCTCTAGAATTATCCAGAAAATGCACATGGACGCTTCTCGAAACTACGCGAAATTAGACTGTTCTAGTAATCATAAGATTATATTTCGACGTTTTTGAAAAGTTTGGAACATTTCTCAAACGAAATTAAGTTCATTTCCTGTAAAATATAAGCGTGAGTCGCGTGAGTCAAGAATTTTTTTAGAGTGGGGTTATGTTTTCTTTATGTAATTTTCGAAGCGACTAGAAAAATGGAAATTTTTGGATAAAATCGGGAAACTAAAAGCTGTGTTTTTATGGTTTTTGCGTTTTTGCATTTCCTAATTTCCGTCAGTTTTTTTTGTTATTTCTCAGCATGTTTTTGATTATTTACGCTTTTATATAAGTTTATATCGACTTATTTTTATGAAGATTGATATATTTTTCGAAAAAGCTATTATAATTCGGGTAGCTTTGTGTTTGGAATATTGATTGAAAAAAAACTTCTGCTTCACGTGAAGCAGACTTTTTTCTTTACATTTTTTTATCGAAAATTTCGCTAACAAAATACAAATTCTTTTTCTAGAATGAACTCACCTAAATTCTGTAGAACGATCAAAAGTTCGATTTGAATTCTTAGTGTTTGGAAACACAAAACAATTTTGTATCTTTTTTAATTTAGACTTTATACTGATTTCTATCTTTAGCCTCTCTTTCCTGTTGATATGATTCATATGCATAATGTACGAAGATAATAACGCTTTATAAATATGCATAATAATTTCACAATATCATTCTGAAAAATGAAAGTATTATTTTTAATTCAATCTCATTTTTCTTTATTATTTTACATCTTTTTTGTATTTCTAAACCGTAAAGCTTCTTTTTCTTTTTATATAAATATTGTTTCATCAGTATAGTTTTCTAATTTAAAAAAAATGAATAGTTTTAAAGTAATTAAATTTAAAAACAAAAACAACAAACTTGTAATTTAATTCAATAACTTGATGAATGAACATCAACTAAAATATTTAAAACTTTTTTGTAAGTACCTTACTATTATTGTATTTTAAAATTCGCTCAGTTATGAAAATGTCCTTCCAATATATTAAATCCTTTTTCTCAAAGGTAAGGAAATAACATATTTCTTCGCTGAATATTCGTTTTTTTCAATATATTTAAATTAAAACCTAAAATATTAAAAATAGTATTATATTTTCAGGATTTTCGACCAGGAAATGACCGAGAATTTGATTCAGTGATTGGGATTTTTTTCTCGAGTGTACTAATTTGCAAATTAAAAGTGGTTTCATATATGTTATTACTCTGATTCTGAGTTGGAACAAGTAATTTATGAAGAAACCCTAATTTTCGTTTAAAATAGGCAATTTTGCGAATGAATTACAATTCTTACTTTGAACATTGAATTTTTTTAAATAATTATAATTCTGAGTTGGGAAAAAATCACGTAAAGAATTACAATTATCTTGACTTGGAACAGGAAATTTTCGAAAAGAATTATACTAAGTTGTGACCTTGCAGACAGGGAATTTTCCTAAACAATATTATCATTCCGATATATAAGTGGGAATTTCGATCAAGAATTTTCGTTTTAGGTTCACTTTAGAACAGGAAGACATGGAACGGGAATTTTGGAAAATAATTTTTATTCTGATTTAGAAGAAGGGAATTTTAATAAAATCTTTGTTCAAGTCAGCATTTATCTCAATTTGAAACTTTCCTCTTCCAAATTAAAAAAAATCTGCCCGCTTGGCGGGCACATTCTCATGGCGCGCTTCGCGCGCGGCTCGCTGCGCTCGCAAGTTTGAGCGTGCCTAGGGCGCGCGACTGTTGGATCTCGCGCTTTACGCTCGGCTCCTCTAGATTTTTGATCTTCGTGTTCGACTTCGATGAAAAGAAAAAGTTTTGTTTGCAAATATTATAAAATTATCAAAACCTCTACATATTAAGTGATTGTTAAATTTGATTTTATTTTAGACTGAAAAGGAACTTTATTTACTCAAGGTTCTATCGACCTTAAGGAACACATTCTCATCCAGACACTCGCGCCTCGCGCTCGATATTTGATTTGAAAATCATTTGAACCGTATGATAGAAACAAAAAAGTTTGAGCGCACTTACGGCGTGCGATTTGGTAAATACACAGAACGCGCACTTTGTGTTTCGTGTTATATGTTCTTCATATACAAATTACTAAATTTGTATTTGATTTCAAATGAAAGTAATGATATAATTCAGGCGACAAATTTTATTAGTTAACATTTTATTTTAGCTTGTTCCGTTTATCAAAAAAGTTAATTTTTTCATTTTCAATATATTCTTACCACAAAAATTGATTACGGGTTTGTGAGTCTTTTTTGAATGCACAATTTGTGTTCATTTATATGTTTTCGTACCTTGCATTGTTTTTTCAAAAATTTGATTTTTTTTACTGTCAATGTTATTTTCACGAATAAAAAAAAACCACGCATCCTATCGAAACGTGAGTCACAATAAATTTGTACCTCTTCCTTGGATGAACAAATTTTGTTTTGGTCATTTTTTCGTAGCTGGTAATATTCGTCTGAAAATTTGATTTTTCTATTTTCAATGCTGTTTTTTACGAATAAAACAAAAACTACGCGTCATATCAAAAGGTGAATGATAAGAAATTTGTAGATCTTTTTTAGGTGCACAATTTTGGTGAGATGATCTTTTCTGGTATCTTGCATAGTTTGACAGCAAAATGGCTTTTTTGATTTTTCATTAGTTTTTTGTGCGATCAAAATTTGAATTTTTTATTTTTCAAAAAATTCAAAAAGTTGTTATGAAAATATTATAGGGTGTTCAGGAATCAACATTTTTCTTCTCTTGACTTTTTTTCATATCGTGCGTTTTTCGGCTTAAAATGTTCATTTTCGTTTGTTTTTTGGAATTTTGAAAATGCTATAACTCCAGTAATTTTTTTTTATCACGAAAAGTCATAAGAATATTTTGTTCTTCATTTTGCGTACTACTAATAACCGTATATAGAATTTTCAAATCTTCCAAAAAAGTGGTCTCAAAAATTTTCAAAATGTGCTCACTTTTTGGATTTTCATCCAAAATAGCTGGTTAACGAACTCGTTCTCTATTTTTCGGCCATAAAAAAGTGTGCCAAAGCTCAATCAAATCTGATCATTTTTTCGAAAGTTATCGTGGCTACAGACAGACAGACTACAGACAGACAGACACCTTCGTAAAAATCGTTTTTTCTAGCTCAGGGGGTCTCAAAACGTGGAGATTTGATGAAAACCGACTATGTCAAATTTTACATAAAACCAATACCTTCTCATTAGAGAGAATGTAAAAATTCGATCTTTCAAGGATTTATTTTAAAACTAGAAAAAGAAAAAATGGTACTCAATTAACTTCCGGTGAAAAGCTGTTGAAAGTCACAAACACAGTCTCGAAAAAACATAGAAATTTTGTTTTAATTTATATTAAAAAAAGGAAACAATTATTTTAATTGAAAATATCACTAGCAAAAATAACGTGGTGAAGTATTCAAAATACCGAGGCAAACTAACCTTATTTTTTAACTATAATTGTCACTTGGAACAGGGAATTTTGGAAATGAACTCAGTTGTCACTTGCTATAGGGATTTTTTAAAAAGAATTATAATTTTCAGTTTATATGGGGAATAAGAAACTGAAATACTATAAAAGAGAATTCCCGCAAAGAATTATAATTTTTACTTTAGGACGAAGAGTTTCCTAAAGAATTATAATTTGACTTGAAAAGGGGCTTTCTTGATATGGAACAGGTCAGAATTCGTCACAATTTGAAATCCTCAGATTTTGAAACATCCTTTATCCAAATCAGAATTTGTTTTAAAATTTATTTTCTCTAAAAATAAAATTTTTTCTGAATTAAAAACTATTCTCTTCTAAATTATAGAAAAAGGGAGTTAATATATTTCTGAATTATGTATAATAGAACACGTTGTAAATAAATGTAATTCTAACTTGGAACACGAAATTTTTAGAAATAAATGTCATAGTGACTTGGAAGAGGGAATTTTTGTAAAGAATTATAATTTAAACTTTGGGGCAGGAATTTTCCGTAAAAAAGTATAATTTAGACTTTCAGACAGGGAATTTCCGTAACTAATTATAATTTTGACTAATGAAAAGAACACCCAATTCAAATTCAGTATTATAATTCTTTTTTTAAATTCGCTGTTCCAAGTCAGAAATCTTTTAAATCATTTCAATCTTTTAAAGTGTTTAGAAATCTCTTAAAGTATCTGGAAATAATTTTAATATTTTGATGTCTTTTATATTGAACGGAAAAAATTAACAATTGACCGGGATAAAACAGGGAAATGCCCGAATTAAAAATCATCCGTCGGGTACCTTGATACCTTCATTTTGGATAAATTTATTTAATTTTTCATATTTTTTATTTTTCGTAAAACAAAAATCAAACTAAATTATTGTTTTTCTTTTAATACAGTTATTTTATAATATAATATAATTTATATTTTGTTTATTACAAAGTAAATAAAGAGATTTCAAGGCACTTTTTCTAGACTGTACCTATAAATTTATAGATTGCACTGAAAAGACTTTAATATCGTGAATAATTCTATAAGTTTTTAATTTCTTCTTTGCTAATGTAGAATGCTAATGTATACATTTTTTTGTGATATTCAACATACAAATTATAAAAACTATTAGTTGTAAATTTCGATGTTAATTCAGTTTCAGAATTAGAATGAGTCATGGCTTTAAAAGATCATGGATTTAAAAAAGACGTGTACACTAGATTTAAAAGATTTCACAACAAAAATTTTAAAACTTTCAAAAGATTTAAACGACTTCGAAGATTTTAAAAAGGGCACAAGTACACCAGATTTCACAGATTTAAAAACATTTCAAAGATTTGAAACGATTCCAAAAGGTTTCAAAACATTTTAGAAGAATTCAAAAGATTTCACGAAGATTTAAAAGATTTTAAGGATTTCAAACATTCAAAAAAAGGTGTGTGCACTAGATTTAAAAGATTTCACAAAAATTTCTCAAAGATTGCGAATATTTCATAAAGATTTCAACGATTTCAAAGATTTTACAACAATTTTAAAAGGTTTCAAATATTCCAGTGCTTTCAAACGAATATAAAAGATTTCACAAATATTTCAAAGAAGTCATAAAAATTTCAAAAGATTTCAAGATCTTCAAAGACTTCAAAAACGGTACATTACACCAGATTTCAAAACATTTCAAAGCTTTTATACGATTTCAAAAGGTTTCAAAGGAACACAAAAGATTTCACAAACAAAAATTAAAGAAAGATTTCAAAAATAGTTCAGGTTTCAAAAAATGTCAAAAGATGTAATAACCTTTCACAAAGATTTCAAGCATTTCAAAGATTTTACAAAATTTTTAAAAGATTCCACAAAGATTTTAAGCACTTCAAAAGATTCAACGAATTCACAAAGGTTTCAAAGATTTCAAGAATTTCAAAGACATTACAAAGTTTTAAAAATATTCCAAAAGATTCCACAAAGACGACTTATGTTCCTAAAAAATTAACAAATTGTTTATTTATGGTTCTGCTTTCTTTAGAAATTTTTAGCAAAAAAAAAATCAAATACAGTCGAACCTCCATAATTCGAACAGCAAGGGACCGGCTGAAAAGTTCGAATTATGGAGGTGTTCGAATTATCTGCATTTGGTTTTCTGCATCTTTTTCTGCTTTTGTTTGATGTAGAAAAATCACTAAGAATCTTCTCTTTGTTCTTGAGAAAAGTAGAAAGAGTATTCCGTGGAATTTGAAACTCTTCAGCGATCTGCGATTTTTTTCTCACGCCCTTTTCAACTTCTCTGATAGCAGCGACTTTCTCTGCTAAAGTTAGAGTTTTATACTTTGTCTTACTTAAATCAGTCATATTAGACAAAAAAAAAACACAGAGAATGGAAAATAAGAAAACTGGACAATACGAAATGCACTCAACGAAAACTCGACTGAGAATGTAAGCTCTGTAGAATTTTCTTTTATAGAGGATGGTGGCGACCGTCTGCAAAGATAATATCTTTGCCGTCTGTCACTCAATTGGCGCGCCGGGAAAACCCCAGCGACGGTTTTTTTTCTTACGGTTCTACTTTGACTGCAGTCCCCAAGTTCGAACACCAAAAATTCGAATTTCTCGATACACTCGATATCCGAAAGTTCGAATTATCGGGGTTCAAGTTCGAATTATCGAGTTTTTTTAACATGCGTTAGTATAGGAACGTCAAGGGACCGGAGAAAATATTCGAATTATGGAGGAATTCGAATTATGGAGTTTCGACTGTAGCTCATTTTTTACATGTATAGCAAACTGCTTGTAAGAAAGGAGATCTGGAAATTTGATTTCTTGAACTGGAAAACCTGGAAAAGATCTTGAATTTTGTTCCAAAGAATCGCTGGACACCCTGTTCATGCTCTGTATAATAAAGTGTCTGTAAATCTTATAATTTTTAATGAATTTTCGAAAAATGAAATATATCTGAATAACCTTAATCTAAGGACGGGTCTATATAAATAAATGCTCACAATGTGTATGACTACTTATTTATTTATTGCAAA
This sequence comes from Andricus curvator, assembly GCA_932195095.1. Classification (NCBI taxonomy): domain Eukaryota; kingdom Metazoa; phylum Arthropoda; class Insecta; order Hymenoptera; family Cynipidae; genus Andricus; species Andricus curvator. The sequence goes on along the minus strand of CAKNYM010053191.1, from coordinate 539,485 downwards.
GAAAAAAACACGTATACCTGTTTGCATACACTTTTTTTTACTTCCACACAAATCATTTTCACAGTAAGTTTTCATTCAATGCATACTTTCATAAAGTACGTAGTAATACATGACAGTCTTTATTTTTGTTACTTATAACTATGAATTTATTTAAATTTGATCAAAATGCTGCTGTAATATTTGGTTGAATACACTTTTCAATAATTTCGATAGTTTTGTTGGTAGATCAGTTGTTTAAATTACGACGCAACTTAAATACATTTTCCTTAAACCGTGAATGACTAAGCAAACCCTATACATTGAAAAAATCGTCTTGTTATTTTCGGATAAGTCTTTCTTTTGCAATGGTCAAGGTTTGAACATTAACTGATATAAACTTAAACTGAAGAGGAAAACAAAAAAAAAATTGATTAGCAGTTTGAACTCGAAAGTTCATTGCCTCACTACCCGATTCGGGTAGTGTTTCTAGGTGGATATTTACTACCAATGTGGGCCCACCACACCCACGACGGGCCAACAGCAACGCAGTATTCCTGGACGGTCACCCATCCAAGTACTAACCGCGCCCAACAATGCTTAACTTCAGTGATCTTACGAGAACTGGTGTTTCCAGAGTGGTATCGCCGTTGAAGAGGAAAACACTTTCAAATAAAGAAATTATTTTTAATTACATTTTTCCCTGAAATATGGTTCTGGAATCGGTATACAAATACAAAATTGATAAACGCTAATAAAATTATGCAATGGGCATCAAAATTATTTTATTAATATCTTAATCAAATATTTGAGACAAAATTTGATTTTTTAAATATAAATTCCATAAATTTTACTTATCCAAAATTTTATATTGCAAAACTCTACTTTCCATTTCATAAATCCTCTTAAAAGTTAAAATTAGATACTAAATACTTTGTAGTTTGTATGTAGAGCATACACACTTATTACTTACTAATTACCTAAAGTTACTGATCTAATAAATTATCTGAAGTAGATATAATACATAGATACATGTTTCAAGATATTTACTGGTCTGGATTGCTGAAATGGAAAGTAGCTTCCTATCCTGATAAATTATATTAGAAAATGGAAATATACATATGAGAATATTGAGATAAATAATGGAACGAAAAAACTAATAATTTGGAACACATGAAATGAAGTTTCCTATCCTACAAATGTTCTTACAAAGCAAGACACTCTTATATGATTATTAAAATTAATCGAGCAGCAAAATAATTTCCCTTAACTCAGGTTTCAGGATGTAATACCAAAATTAAAATGAAAATTGAAATATAAAAACCTAGTTCGCTTTCGCTGTTGCCCTTCTTCCTCTCTGTGGCGTATTCGGGATCTTCTGGTCTTGGCCTTGTTCTTCATTCTCTGTTGCTTCAGATGATCCATTGGGAACAGAAACATTGGAAACAGAAACTTGATTTACAGCTGGCTGTCCTGTGAACTGGATCTGGATCGGCCTCTCATTGGATTCAATTTCCTGCTGTTTCCTGGGAGCTGTGATGGTCAAGACACCATCAGAGGAAAGCTGGGATTCGATCCTATCGACATCACATTGAGATGGGATCAAATACTTTCTGAGGAATTGTCTGGAAATCCAGCCATGCTCATCTTCCTTCTCCTCGTGTTTGGCCTCGACGACGACGTGTTTGTCGACAACTTTGACGTTGATCTCATCCGGAGAAAACTGCTGCACATCCAAGGTGACCATGAATTTGTCCTTATCTGCTTGGACTGTGGAGGCACCTCGATCCTGCCTGGGACGGCTATAAGGACGATATCTTCTCCTGGAAACATTTCTGTTGGGCCTGTAGATCAAAATCTGATCAGAGCTGGGTGCAATGGTCTCCAGAAGGTCTTCCGGCCTAAGGTTCATTCCAAAATGTTGATCGAAACGTCGGTGAGGACGGTCCAAGTCCTCCCACCAGTCAGAGAAAAGCACAGGCAGCAGAGACATTTTTTAAAGGTTTGGAAGATTCTGATTTTGAGGTTCTAGGTCTCGAAAATGAGCTCTTGTACCTTGGCGTTCCCAGATTTTAGGTTTTTTTCTCGTAAAGTCCTGGTTTCTGGATAAATTTCTTTTAAAATTTAGACCAAGCAGCACACTTCACTTGATATTTTGTCTTTTCTTTAATCTCTTTTGGATCTACTTTCTGATTTAAAAAAAAACACTTCAATTTCGCTTTTTTAGTAAAAATCAGCAAATATTGCTTTCAGTTTGCCGGTTCGCACGTGGCACTGTTGTGATTGCTGCGACTGCGTGTCCCGCTTTTATAGAAAGCCCTGACCTCGGTGGTGGAGGCGTATTGATTGTGGACGGCGCGCTGGTCGCGAGTTCTGGTAGCTTCTGGAAGTCTGGAAAATACTAGACGTGTAACCTTGACTTTACTTGAATGAAAGGCGCAGGTCATAGTAGTTGTAAGATTCAGAATTAAAATTAGACGCCTTGCCGTCTGCTAGTTAGAAATATATCATTATTGTCTAGCATTCTTCGGCTATGACTTTAAGAGTCACTCTCGATCATCACTTAGAACGAGATTACGCTAATCGAAAGATCTTTTTTCCTTGAATTGATTTCTTCAACAAAAGAATTTATTAGCTTATCAGCCTTTATTCTTCTGCATGTAAAAGCGAGTAAGTTCTAGAAACTAGAAAGAGGGCTTTGTAGTTTTATACCGAAGGGTAGGAGCAGCAGCTGGTGCTGGAATCTGGATTTTTCTGGAACATACAGGTATGATGCGTAGAACGAGTGTAGCCATGATCCAGCTATATCTATCAAAGCTACGAGGGTCTGTTCGTAGTTGTACCATAATCAGTACAGTGTGCGATCTTTCGAGAATGTTCGAGGATTCTCGAATACGTAACACAGAGACGTTCTATTTTTAAATTTAAATGAAATGATATGATGCAACTGTGTAATGATTTTTCTTAAATTCTCTTCTGATACCTTGTTTAGTGAAAACTAAAAAATGAGTAAACGTTATGTTTTCAAACTAATACATATTTTGAATGGAATTTTTGTATAGAAACATTACGAAAATAATCATTTAAATTTAGATTCACGACGGTTAGTGCCAGACTACGTACCTAGTTTTCATCGGCTTTAATTAATTATTTCTATGTAATAATTTGAATATACGGAGTATACATTTTTCCCAAAATACCAAAAAGCTATAAAAAATTGGTGTTTAATAAGCCCGAGTTGAAGACATTTAACACATTTATAAAAAATTATTGCAAAAAAGCTTCAAATTTAATGATTCAACAATCTGTCATTTTTTTCAACATTGTTGGTTTTTGTTTCAGTGCTAGCGTGGGGGTAAATATGAAGAAAAACTTTGTATTATAAAAATTTAAGAAAATGTCCAACTTAGGTGAAAATTAGGTGTCTGTTGTTTATAATGTGAAAGGAAAATACGAAAATATTACTCTTTTCATTATCGATTTAAGTGGTTCACAAGTATTTGTCTTCTTAAAAATTTGAATATTCCTCTAATTTAAGCATGAAGAAGCTAAAAGTGTGTACATAATTCAATTTTAGTAAATGTATTTTATAACTGATTTAATTCCTAATTTTAATTTAGTTTTCAAAATATGGAAATTAGGTTGGTCCAAAAAAAATTATTTTTTTAAATATTTTAAAGTCCCAACTCATTTAGTGAAAAAAAATATCCTAATTTTTTGAGATCTAAAAAAATGTTTAGAAGTAGGATACTCAAGCGTTAAAAATTCAATAAATCCATAATGAATCGTAAAAAACTTCACAGGGATGATATAAAACTATCGTGTGAACAACAGAAAGGCTAAAATTTTTACTTTCATAAATAAATTCACACTCAAATTCGCCAAAAATTGAAACACTGAATTTTTAGAAATAGAAAAAATCTAACTGTACAATGTACATCCAACCGGCTTGATTTCCTTAAATTATTACAATTTTAAAAATAAAAATCACTCAAAAAAATTGTTTGCATTTAAAAAATTTAAATAATCTAAGGAAATCAAGCCGGTTTGATGTACAGTTAAATTTGATATATTTTGAAAAATCCAATGTTGCAAGTGTGTCCAGATTTGCATGAAAAGTTCGAACAAAACACTGCACACCTCTAACTGTAACGTATTTTTTAAATGTTTTTCCTGAATTTTATGAAGTCGAGATTAAAATTTTAAGCACAAATTATATAACAATTTTTTATATACAAGTAGTATGGAAAATTATGCCCTTAAAATAATTTGTTTCCTTCTTTTCACCCTTAATAATGCATACCAAATTATATTTTTTTCAAAACTTTTTATTTCAATACACTTACTGTATACTATATATAAATAAAAAGTTTTTAGAATAGAAAATTTAATTTTTTATGAATTATTAAGGGCGAAAAGGGGAAAATGTTAGTTTTAAGAGCATTATTTTCCATACTTGTATAGTAAAAATTATTGTTACATAATTTACGCTTAGAATTTCAATTTCATAAATTTCAGAAAAGACACTTAAAAATTTGTATTTCAAATAATATGTACTGTAATATGTATATTTAAATAAAAAGTTTTGAAGAAAGAAAATGTAATTTGTTATGAATGATTAAGGGTGAAAAGGAGGAGCATTATTTTCAATACACGTATGGTAAAAAAATTTTATATAATTTTGGCCTAAAATTTTAATTTCAATTTCAGAATATTCAGAAGACATTTAAAAATTACATTATAGTGTCTTAAAAGGGCCGAGTTTTGGCGAACTTGAGGGTGAATTTATGTATAAAATGAAATTTGTAGCCTTTGTGTTCACGCGACAGTTCTATGTGAAAAATATTTTTTTGGACCACCCTAATGAAAATGTTTAATTCAATTTAAATGGTTTGAAATAATTTATTAAAAAATTAACAAAAGTTTTCATCAAATAACAAAATCCAGTTTTTTTATTATAGATAACATTTTATAGTTCTCTATACTCTATAGCATATCCATTTCAATGTTTAGACAATATTTTTTGGCTTATTTAAAATCCAAGTTAAAATTTTAAGGCTTTTAAGTTTAAGGAATCAGATTTCTGAAAAAAATAAATTTTCTATGATTTTAAGAGTCCAAATAATATTACTGATGTCATTTTGAATAAAAAACGTTATTTTGAATGATTGAAGAAACTGTAAAACTTACACACAAAAAAATTCTTTTAAGGTTTTTTGCAAATGAATTTTTGCTTACTATCGCTTCTTACCGATTTTTGAAAAATAGTTGAATTTTAATAATTGATGTCTTATTTTTTCGTGGAAAATATTCTCTACAACTCTATACTGTTTCCAATTTGCTATGGATAAAATCGTTAAAACAATTGTTGTTAAAGACAAAGTTTTTAAACTAATAATTATATTTGAAGATAATTTACTTATTTATAAATTTGGAAACAGAAAAGTTGTAGGGAGGTTTTTCCCGTAAAAAGTAAGCTATGATTTATGAAAAGCCAACCATTTTTAAAAAATGGATAAGAAGCGAGTTAGAAAAAATTCAATTAGACAAAGTATTGTAAAAATAATTATTTTTGGTAAGTTTTAAACCTTTTTCCAGAAAAATGTTTTTTTCATAAAACATGTCGAATGATATATTTAAAGTTTAAATCATAGAAAACTTTTTTCTCTCAGAGTCCTTATTTTGGGAACGACTCAAAAGGAAATTTCCGAATTGAACAGAAAATTTTTACTTATTTCTTTTCTCTTACAAATTATAAAATTGCGAAACCCTCCTTAGGAAAAGATGTTGGTTACTTTTTTGATAGATTCCGGACATTATTTGGAATAAATGAGAGCAAAGAATGGGTTTTTGAAAATAAGATTCGCTCCGAAGTTTGAATTTTTAAAATAACCCAACTAAATTTGTTGTGATCTTGAACTTTTGAAGATGCTGCCAGCTTTAAATTTTTTTAAAGTTCAACTCCCGGTGCAAATAAAAACACCTTCATTTTGGTTAATAAATTGAATAGTTGGGTTTAAACTGCCCTACACATGAATTATCTAATCGCAGAAGTAAAATAAGAATTGGAAAAAAGACAATATTCCGATTTAACCTATTTTATTATCAATTCGTACAAAAAAAAATTATAAGAGAATACCTACTTCAGAACATCATTTTGAAAATGGCACAATCACAAGGTAAATAATTCATACATTCTAAATCATCCAACTTAAATGTATAACAGAGCAAGTGACGTAACGGTGTAAGAGAATTGATTATTACAATAACTTATCAGATATCCGAATAAATTATTTTTCCGGTTTTGTGTCTTGCGTCTCTCCTTCCTCCGTTCTGGCTTCTTTTTCTTTTTCCGTCTCATCAGCTGAAGTTTCCTTAGGTTTATCGGTACTTGCTCGAATCGCAGGTTTTCCAGTTTGCTCGATCGGGATCTCCTTTTCTTTTTTCTCACTCTCAGGAAGTTCCTTTACAGGCGCCGTAATAGTCAAAACTCCATCCGAGGATATACTGGACTTCAGTTGTTCGATTTCCACCTGCTCCGGAACGAAGTACTTTCTGACGAATTGTCTCGAAATCAGACCATGTTCATCTTTCTTCTCCTCGTGTTTTGCCTCGATGATGACGAACCTGTCCACGACTTTCACCTTAATTTCCTCTGGCTTGAACTGCTGTACGTCTAGGATGACTTTAAAGGTGTCCTTATCAGCTGTGATTGTCGATGTACCTGGAAAAAATCGAATTTTAAAATGTTCTGTCATAAACAAATTCAAATCATTGGAACACTTTTCTATTACAGTTCAAATGTTGAATTTCTTACGAATTTCAAATATTAGTAGATTTGTGGTGCATATAGGAACGATTTTTATTAGAAGAAGTTTTAATTTTAAGTCTCAGGGTTTTTTTAAGTACACACCTCCTCAGAACCAAGTTTCACTTAAAAGAGCAGGCTAAAGTTTTTACCATAGAAATTATGTTTTAGGGATGCCTCTTGAGTATTCTTACCGAAAATGAAAAAAATCGTTAGGCCCCCTTTTAAAATAACTCGATATTTGTTGTTTTTTGATCAATTTATGTGATTTTTTTTCGATTTTTTTCCTTTTCGATTTTCCCTTTTATTATTTAATATTATTATACCATTAAGCCATTTCCCTTTCGGGGTAGGCGTGACTTCCTCGGTTGAAGAATAGTAGTGTGTATCTAGTGTGAAATCTAAAAGGTTGGGGAAAGTCAATCAATATTAATCAAAGGTATGTAGGTATAAGGTAGATAGGTATATGGATGTTAGGTATAAATATTTTAGATTGATCTGGAATTCTCGTGTTATTTATTTAAATGACACGTTTATTCCGCAACACTGCTCCGACCCAGGTTGCTGATCAATCTCTCTAGCGATCACCCCAAGTGAAGAGCCTCACAAAATTGTTATGTATGGTTCCCCACTTGGGCCCATTAGTATCCAAGGTCGATTTTGAGAAATGTATTAAAGACATAAGTTTTTGTTAAATTGTACGTTTTTGTTGTATTCTGCGTTAAACTTCTGACGAACAAAAATAAAGTTCACGAATTTCCGAACAATTTAAAAAAAAAAAGAATGTTCTAACATAAATTGTTCTGAAGGTATGACGTCTTAAAGAGATTTTTCAGTAAAACAAAAGATCTTTTCGAAGAATATCTTGTCCCCTATATATCCTACATTGAACTTGTTAAAAATAAATTAAAGCCGATTAAATTATCTTTGAAACAGAAAAAAAATTGATTCTAGCTCTTACATATCATGAGGCTGCTTTTTGTGGAATTCTTTTTACAAATTGAATAATCGAATTATTGTAACAGTTTTGTTTCAGTGCAACAGTCCAACGAATTTCTCATTCACTAATGTCATGTAAAAACTGATTTATTGTATAAATACATTGGAAACCTATAAAATAGCAATAAAGGATTTATACATTTTCTCTAAATGACGATTTTAAACCTGGACTTCTGACGATTCTCTTTTCCAAGCACAAGCGTTAAAGAAAAGAGTGAAAAGTACTGATGCAGTACATACGAAATAAGTTTGAAATAAAAAATGCGATCTATAATAAAGTTCCACAAAAGGCAGCCTGCCAGAAGAGTATGACTGATGTTCTGTAGGAGCTAGAATCAATTATTTTTTTAGTTTTAAAGATAATTTAATCTGTTTTAATTTATTTTAAACAACTTTAATGTAGGACGTATAGGGGACAAGATATTGTTGGAATAGAAAAAGATTTAACGTTTTTTTACTGATGGTGTTTTGAGCGATGTTGTTTGTCTGAGTGATATAAATTTATAATAATAATATAGGTATTTTTTTGACATACTTCAGACCAAATAAAAGGAGATTAGTTGTTGAATCCTTTATTGCACACTTTCAGTAGTCAACGTTTCGAAAACATGTTTTTCTCATCAGGAAATTTAGCATACATAAAACAATTTAAAGTAATCAATAATTTTTAACAAAATTTAACTGGAAAATGAAGATTTTTAAGCAATGAAGAAGAGGAATAGGAATCTATAGAAATTTTTAAGATGATGAACTCCAAATTTTTTTTGTCCTGATGAGGAAAACATATGTTTTCGAAACATTGGCTACTGAAAGTGTGCAATAAAGGATTCAACAACTAATCTCCTTTTATTTGGTCTGAAGTATGACAAAAAAATACCTATATTATTATTATAAGTTTTTTTACTGAAAAATCTCTTTAAAACGTCATAACTTTAGAACTATTTATGCTACACGGAGAGAAAAATCAGCGTTTGAAACGACGCTTATTCGTCGTTCGAAACTACGAGGCTTGATCGTCGATCAAAACGACGAGAACTGTAGATTGAAACGACGAAACGTATCGTCGTTTGAAACCACGACTCTCGTCGTTTGATACGACGTGGATCGTGGTTTGAAACGATGATCGCGCTGCAACCAAAAACTGGAGGCGTGGCCTAATTCAGGAATTCAAGAGTTTCGTAGTTTCAAACGACGATCCATGTCGTTTCAAAGGACGAAGCGATTCGTAGGAAGAAACGACGATATTCGTCGTCTCAGACGACGACGAGTCGTCGTTTTGGACTACGATGCCCTTTCGTCGTTTCAAACGCTGATTTTTCTCTCCGTGTAGAACATTCTTTTTTTTTAATTGTTCGGAAATTTGTTAACTTTTTTTGTGCTCATTAGAACTTTTACGTCAAATACACCAAAAACGTAGAATTTAACAAAAACTTATATCTTTTACACACTTTTCAAAATCTAAAAGGGAGGGGAAAGTCAATCAATATTAATCATGTGGGAACTTTTTTTGGACGCAAAATTAAAGGTTTTTAACAGAGAAAACTTTACTTATTACTTGTTGGTTTCGAAAAAAATCACATAAATTGATATAAAAATACAAATATCGAGTTATTTTAAAAGGGGGCCAACGATTTTTTTCATTTTCGGTACAAATACTAAAGGGGCATCCCCAAAACATAATTTCTAGAGTACAAACTTTAGCCTGCTCTTTCGAGTGAAACTTGGTTCTGAGGAGGCGTGCTATATTATTGTAAATTGAAAAGCGATTTTAATTTGATACTTTTGTTTGTTATGAAAGGTACTACTGAAATTCGAAACTCTTTTATACAAAACAAGAACTGAAATTTTAATCCGCCGAAATAAGTTGTTTGTAAATTTTCTCGCTCTTAAATTTTCACACGCAGAAAAACATAAATGAATTAGATAAAAATTAATAATTATTTTTAAAAAGTCTTATAGAAATGTTCTTAAGAATTTCTCGTATTGATTTTCAATTTAGTCGCAATTTTCTTCAAGGATTTGGTCTTTGAGAAAATTTCGTCTAACGGATAAGGTAACTAAAGTCGAGGCCTCTCACCTCTTTTGATTGCAACTCGCCTAAAAAAATCTCTGAATTGTTTAATAAAAAGCATCTAAATTCAACGATATGATCACTTATTCTAAAAAAATTTGGTCAATAGTTAGAGGGCAAAACATTAAAAATGTTTTTTTTTTCAAATAATAATATAAACCGGGTTTTTCGGCCTCCATTTTCAAGTGTCGGCTTTCACCTGTTCCCAGAAAACGGTCGACGTTAGGAAAAATCTGAAAAATTTAATGGCTTTAAATGTGCAGTTTTTGTGATGCGAGTGCAGTGAATTAATTAAATTCATGATGAAATTATGCAAGAAATATATCATTTTTAATATTTACTTTAATCAGTGTTGGCGCGTGGCCGGCACAGTAGGACAAGTGGTAGAACAAAAGTACCCTTTCAGCCACTTTCTGATCGAAAAATGGATTTTTTTACAATTTTTTACGATTGAAACAAAAACTATGCGTCTTATTAAAAGATGATCCTAAAACCATTTTGTAGGTCTTTTTTAGGTGAACAATTTTGCTTGTTAACATATTTTCGCATCTTGCATAGTTCGATTGGAAAATTGAATTTTTCATTTTTTATAAACTCGCGGATGCCTCCCATGTTTAAAACGTTTTTCGAGAATTAATATTCCTAAAAAAAATTGTGTGTTGCTTCCAATTTAATCTTCATTACAACAGTTATTACTTTATATTTCATATTTACAAATGTGTTATTTTAAAAGTCATTTCTGACAGATTTCTTCTTGGCACTAAATAAGTTGAACCAATTTCCAAAAGTGGTAATTTTCAAAGTTTTAAATTGGTTTGAAAAAATACTTTAACCGAATCCAATTACACTTAGATCAAATTGGTAAAAAAATCGAAAATGCATTGAATTAAAAAAGTATTAGAGTAGAAAATAAACGATGAAGAGTTCGTTATAATATGATGGCTTTTCGAATGAAAACTATTACATTTTTTCTGTAAATGTAAAAAATGAAAGAAATTCAGTAAACAAAATTTTAATTTAATTGTAAAATATTTTTCATTATGAATACATACCACTTCCTCCTGTTCTCACAAGATCAGCCCAGGGTCGATAGTAAACGTCCGTCAACGCAGACCTGTCCCAGACTTGTGGAAAATAGTACCTGTCAGTCCATGCGGGAAGTCTCAGAGCTTCAGGACGTAGGCCCAATCCAAAATTTTGGTCCGTGAGCATGTGGGGTTGGTCCAAACCGGCCCACCAGGCAGATAACAACAACGGCACCAGAGACATCGTCAGAATTTTTTACTTTGCAGTCTGCTTGAAAATTTACCTTTCAAGTCGATTTCACTTGATTTTTATTTTTTTATTTGACGTTTCTTTGCAAATTGCACAAGGTAGATCCTAGATTGCTATTCTTCGCTTGTTCAAGTTCGCAACTGAAGATCGCATGGAGACTACGCATATTTATGTTGGAGCGCTTCAGAGGGTGGGAGATGATACAGTGATTCTTAACAATGCTCACAACGATGGCCAGCTACACTACTACGCTTGCGTCAAGCAGAAATTAGATTTACGATTGATCGACGAATGTTCCAGAATTTTATGGATCATCCTGGAAATTTATTTTTTTAATTCAATATCTTTTTTTGTTTATTTATTATAATTTTAAATATGACGGAATTAGGCCTTAAATTAATTTTAAAAAGAATGAAAATTATAATATTCGTATATTAAAAAAAAACATAAAAGTAAGTTACCGTTATATTTCTTTTCGGAATGAATCAAATGAATATTTTAATTTCAGGTAATTGTGGTAATTTGATCTGGGCGTTTTTCTTTTTTAAATTTAAAGAGACAACTTGTTCATGTTTTCAGACAGGCTAAAAAGGGGAATTCTAAATATTTGTTTAAAATTTTAAGTAGCATGTACATAGAAGTTATTTAGATACAATTCTTCATAAAAAAGGTTTGTTTGACATTTTTTTTTTCTCTGAAACAATTATCCAGAATAATTTTTTATATTCGGATAAAGTGTATTTACGTTTGATCAAACGTTTGTTGACGACGTCACTTGATTAGTATTTGTTATTATTTACTGTTACTTTTTTACTCATCCAGTTAAATAAACGATTGTTTTATTTTGATTTCATAAGATGTTGCAACAAATCCAAAAATCTTGAGGTTTTTGAAATTGTTAATGAAGTTCAGAACAATTATTTTTCAAACATTCTTAAACTCATTTTAAGTATTGATAGAATTTTTGTGGCTTCTTGAAAAGTATTTCAACAGTCTGCCCCCTAAAGAAACAAAGGGCTGAACTTGGACCAAAAAGAGTAGTGGAAAGTAACAAATATAACATATGTACGTTAGAATAATATGATAAATCCAGTACAGCATAAGAAAGGTGAAAATTTTAATTACTTCTGAAAGATAAATGTTTATTAAATCTTAATTATTATTTATTTTCAATATTTCTAAAATATTGTATAATTTTCTGTTTTTTGTTTACAGAATATGAATATCTATAAATGCCTTTTGCACTTATTTAACAGAGAATTTTGATTGCGGAGGTGTAATTTGGTATAAGACGAAATTAATTTTATTTTTCAAGATTTAAAGAATTCACACAGGTGCGCAGGGGTCTTGAGCAGGAATTTAATCTCCATAATCACCGAAAAGTCGTATTTCTCAACCGATTTGAAAGCTTTTTTTAGAAATTCTCAGCATATTAGCATAAGTTAACACTAACTGTTCTTATAAACGTTTTTATGAACAAATTCTCAATAAATTAGTTTTTCTCATAGCTAAATTGATTTTTCTGATAGATTGTTATTAACAATTTTATGAAAAAAATGTTCCAACCGGCCATTTCCTCGTAGAAATTTCTTGTTGAAATTATTGTTGGAATGACCTTTCTTGTCATGATTAATCAACAGACTAAAAAAAAATAATTTATGTGATTGTTATAAACATTTTTTAAAACAAAAACTGAAATTTGCCATTTTTACATGCAAAAGAGACGTTTTTTCAATGAAATTATCCGAAAATAAGCTAACCAAGTGCGAATTCAAATACGGCCCAGCATTGGCCCAGGACTGGCCAAAATGTTGCCGGAATTCGCCTGCCAGTATTGGACCATAGCTGGATGTGTAACTACGGTATGCAAACGGCGGCCGAAACAGGCCCAATACTAGTTGGAAGCACATGCCCAACATTAGACGACATTATTGACCCAATGTTAGGTGACAGTTCTGCTCAGCAGTGGATGCCAAGGTCGGTTCGAATCTGGCATATCCATTAGCCTATAATTGCCCGATACTGGATTGCTAACTACCCAAGTGCGAAGTTAGATACGGCCCAGCACTGGCCCAGTATCGGCAAAAATATTGCCGAAGATCGGCTGCTAATATCGTACCGTTGCTGGAATGATAACTCCGGTATGCACTTGGCGGCCAATGGATACCAATAACAGCCCAACCTCGGCCGTCAATATCGCACCGTGATCTGAATAAATGCTTTGGCCTGTACTTGGCACCTAATTCCGGCCTTTGCTAGGCCAGACTCTGGCTTTTCCTATTGAAACATGTTTAGCCAAAGTAAAGACGAAATTTGGAACAGCAGTGCGCCGAGTCTGGCCCGAACTTTGGCTTTTCCTCTTAAAAAACGGTTTGCCATAGTAAAAGTCACACTTGGCCCAGTGAATGCGGATTTGCTAGGCCAG
>CAKNYM010053191.1:496107-525921 GCA_932195095.1 Andricus curvator | reverse complement strand
AGCAGTGCGCCGAGTCTGGCCCGAACTTTGGCTTTTCCTCTTAAAACATGATTTGTCGTAGTAAAAGTCACACATGGCCCAGTGAATGCGGCTTTGCTAGGACAGACTCTGGCTTTTCCTATTGAAACATGTTTAGCCAAAGTAAAGACGAAGTTTGGAAAAGCAGTGCGCCGAGTCTGGCCCGAACTTTGGCTTTTCCTCTTAACACATGGTTTGCCATAGTAAAAGTCACACTTGGCCCAGTGAATGCGCCTTTGCTAGGCCAGACTCTGGCTTTTCCTACTGAAACATGTTTAGCCAGAGTAAAGACGAAGTTGGGAACAGCAGTGCGCCGAGTCCGGGCCAAACTCTGGCTCTCTCTCTTAAAACATGGTTTGCCGTAGTAAAAGTCACACTGGGCCCAATGATGCGCCTTTCCTGGGCCAGACTACGGCTTTTCCTCTTAAAACATGGTTTGCCATAGTAAAAGTCACACTTGGCCCAGTGAATGCGCCTTTGCTAGGCCAGACTCTGGCTTTTCCTACTGAAACATGTTTAGCCAGAGTAAAGACGAAGTTGGGAACAGCATTGCGCCGAGTCCGGGCCAAACTCTGGCTCCCCCTCTTAAAACATGGTTTGCCGTAGTAAAAGTCACACTGGGCCCAGTGATGCGCCTTTGCTGGGCCAGACTCCGGCTTTTCCTCTTAAAACATGGTTTGTCGTAGTAAAAGTCACACATGGCCCAGTGAATGCGGATTTGCTAGGCCAGACTCTGGCTTTTCCTATTGAAACATGTTTAGCCAAAGTAAAGACGAAGTTGGGAACAGCAGTGCGCCGAGTCCGGGCCAAACTCTGGCTCTTCCTCTTAAAACATGGTTTGCCGTAGTAAAAGTCACACTGGGCTCAGTGATGCGCCTTTGCTGGGCCAGACTCCGACTTTTCCTATTAAAACATGTTTTGCCAGAGTAAAGACGAAGTTTGGAACGTAATGCGCCGCGTCTGGGCCGATCTCTGGCCGGTCTCTGCCTCATAAAACATGCTTTGCCGTGATAAAAGTGATACTATGTCCAGTAATGTGCCATCACTGGGCCAAGTATCGGCGGTAGATCGACAAATTTGTATAGCCAATATAGGCAGCCAGTACGGGCACAACACTGGGCCGATTAAAATGCCGATATTGGCCCAATAACATTAGCCGATCTTTGGCTGCCGAAATTGGATCAAGCCTGGGCCGTGTGTTCAGTTCCGGCAATTCGCACTTGGGTAACAGTGATTCAAAGCTCGATATGAGACACTAAATAACAGTTGGCTTAATTGTTTATAACAATTTCTGTAAACAGTGTCACAATCTGGCGTTTGTTATAAATAATTTGGTATATAGAAACTATATGCTTATCATTTTCACATAAAAAGAAGACCAACAAAGTGCAGTAACAATTGATATTTATAATAATAATAAGATTATTAAAAACTTTTAATAAATAAATTATGATTCAGCACTCGAACCAATCTTGGATTCGAAATGTTAGTTTTTCGATTTCTTGATCAAGTTTGTTTTATATCACAATTAAGCTTACCACAAAAATGATTGAAGACAAAATATCTTTTTTCTGGGATTAAACGGCAGATTGTGACATTTTTCAATAGCAATTGTTATTAACAATTATACAAATTGTTATTTAGTGTCTTATATTCAGTATTATATTATCGTATAATAATTTTTGCGAAAAAAGTCTCTTTTATGTGTAAAAATGATGCATCATAGTTTATGTTTCGAAAAATAATTAGAGAAATCACATAAATTATTCTTTAATCAATTTCTTTGCTTAATAATCCCAAGAAATGTCATTCCAAGAATAATTGAAGAAAAAATAAATTATTCTCTACGAGGAAACGGCGGGTTGTGACATTCGTTTACTAACATTGTTATTAACCTATATTATTTACATTTGATAAAGCTCGAAGTATATAAATGCCTTTGAAGACAATCGTGAATCACTTTCGGTCAGAGAAATCCATTTAGCTATGAGAAAAACTCATTTATTGAGAAATTGATTATAAAAATATTGACAGAAACAGTAAATGTTAACTTACGCTTATTTTTCTTTACAAATAATGATTCTTATGAATAATCTTAACAACTAGCGTGAAAAAAAATTTATGTGAGAAAAAACACTAATAAGAATTTATTTATAAGAATTGTTTAAAATAATTAAGTTAAATATTATTAGAATTAGCGATGAGGAGAGAAATACACTTGAAAATGATTCCAGACACAAAAAGAGGAAACTTAAACGACTAGTTAAGGAAAGTAAAGATAAAATCAGAACAGAAGAAGAGGAGAAAATACAAAACGACTTTGAAGGAACCGTAAAACTATTATTTAAAGAGATGAAGGGAAATAAAACTACCGAGTTTGTCAGCATGAGAAACAGTAAAGGTGAAATGCTATATGATACAGACGGGATAGTAGACGCTTTGAAAGACTCTTCTAAAGAATTATTAGGAGGTGAAGATATAGGGCAACAGAACTGCGACATAGAACATAATGCATTAGAAAACCCAATTGAAAAAGTCTGTGTCACTGAGGCTAGAGATATAATTAAGAACTTGAAAAACGGCAAAGCTGCTGGTGCAGACCGTAATAGCGGTGAAATGCTTAAATACGGTGGCGAGTACATACCTCACAGGTTGTGCAAATTGATAAATTTATGAATCAAGATGGGTGAAGTCCCAGATGATTGGAGAAAAGCGATTATCGTACCAATATACAAAAGAAAGGGAGATGAAAGCCACTGCAATAACTGTAGAGGTATCAGAGTACCGTAAGTAAAAGATACTCAAAAATACTTATTCGTAGGGTAATGAAACTAACAGAAGAGAAGATATGAGAAGTCCAAAGTGGATTTATGCCAGGAAGATCATGTACAGATCAAATATTTAGCTTGAGACAGATCACAGAAAAAAGCTTAAGAGTAGGAAAGAAAGTTTCCTCTGCATTTGTTGACCTAGAAAAAGCATTTGACAAGGTAAATAGAAGTAAACTTTGGGAAGTTCTTAAAGAATACGGAGTAAATGGAGGGCTCCTGCAAGCAATAAAAACAATATATACAGGTAGTAAAGCGAGCGTAAGGGTAAACGGGAAACTGAGTGACTGGTTCGATATTACGCAAGGCGTGAAACAAGGATGCGTTATGTCCTCGTGGCTATTTATCATATTCATGGATAAGTGTCTAAGAATGCCCCTCTTCGACGAAGAAGGGGTAGATCTCGAAACAGTGAGGGCACGTGGGTTAGCTTTCGCAGATGACAAGAATGTTATGGCAGAATCAATCGAGGACTTGCAAAGAATGTTGAATAAACTTAATACAAACATGAAGAACATGGGCCTCAAAATTAAGGTAAATAAAAGAAAAATCAAGGGTTTTGAAGGAAAAAGTGAGAAAACAATGTGCAACATTGTCCTAAATGATGAGAGATTAGAAGAAGTTCATAAGTACGTATATCTGCGTAGCCTATTCACTAGCGACGGAAAAATAGATGGGGAGTTCGATAGGCGCATAAATGAAGGTAAGAAGGTTATCCGTAAAGCAGGGTCCATTCTCAGAAGTAAAAACATATAAAAAAAGCTAAAATGGCCATACATAATTTCATATTCGTACCGACTGTACTATACGGTAGCGAGACATGGACCTGTCAAGAAAAGGACAGGAGTAAAATTAACGCGATCGGCATGAAACCTCTGCGCATAATATGCGGGAAAACACTGATGGACAAAGTCCGAAACGAGACTATCCTCAAAGAATGTGGTACAGCAGAGACACTAGTTGACATATGGGAAAGAAATCAGTTAAGATTGTTCGGACATGTTGAAAGAATGGAAGATGAACGAATGACCAAACAAGTGTATAAAGGTAAAGTAAATGGCAGAATGCCCAGAGGTAGACTGCCGAAAGAATGGTTAGAATCTGTGAAAGAGACATTAATCCGAAGAGACATAAGCAGCTATAGAATCACGAAGGCTTGCATGAAAAAATGCATGGACGTGAAGGAAGCTAGAGTACTATATCAGGACAGAAAAGTGTGGCGACAAATAGTTTGTAAACAGAGTGACAATAGAGTGAATGACGCCTGAAACAAAGACCTTGGATGCTAATGGGCACAAGTGGGGAACCACACATAAAATTTTTGTGAGGCTCTTCACTTGGGGTGATCGCTAGAGAGATTGATCAGCAACCTGGGTCTAGGCAGTGTTGCGGAACCAACGTGTCATTTAAATAAATGACACGAGAATTCTAGATCAATCTAAAAAATCTGTACCCCTTTGAGTGCAAATTCAATAATTCCAGCTAATAATGAGTTTCTTTCTTATTTTGTCTTGAGATAAAGATTAACAAACCTTAAATGGCCATTTTTGTCACTTTGATTGTTTATATATTGTTGCTCTGTAAAAAATTAACAAATTGCACACCGCAGTTGCTTGAAAATTTAATACTGTGCACTGTTAAAAATGTTTGGAATTCTCCAACACTTCTACAATACAAGTATTGTAAGCGTCGTAAATCGTGAAGTCACCGTCGAGAATTCCAATACATGTATTGTAGCGTTTATAAGTCGAAAATTGTGCGCATGCGCCTCATCCGACCCATGTATCGCTGCATGATCCGTTGCATTTGAAAACTACAACATTATGTATTGTAGCGTTACCCTAGATTTTGGAAATAAACTTCCAATACATTTAGTGGAAGTTTTATGCGGAAATTTTTAACAGTGTGCCTTCAAACAAAAACTTTTAAAACGGTTAAGAAATAGGACTTGTGGGCGGTTATGAACAGTAAATTTCTATTTCGGACCACTATGAGATGGTCTTGTACGATAAAAACTTGGTTGATCTGCATGTTTTTAAAGTCTGTTGTTCGCGAAAGATCTGGTATCATAACATAGGGTAAGACGACGAGAGATCATACACCATTTTTGATTTTACGCCTAGAGCTGTCATTTCGCGAAAATAACATTATCCAACCCTTCCCAGATAACAATATGCGCACACAGTGCCACGCACGGTGCAGGCATGAGTGCGAATAAATCGTCACGCGTGTCACGCAGTTCACCAAACAGATGTGTCCGCATATGCGTGACATATGCGTCGCACGTCGTGCGAGTCGCACGCGTGTCGATGAAGTGCATCCCTTCTCCAAAGATGGTTTTTAAACGATCCCAATATTGTGTCTATCCTTTCTATCTACAAGGGCATCCTAAAACTGCAAATTATTTTATGCTTTTTTATGTTTTTTCATATATACACGTGGAAAAAGTGAGATTTTACTTAACCTAACTTTCAATTTTCTGCCATTTAAAAGAAAATATATATTTATATTTTTCTTTACTTACCAGTTTCTTTAACACAATTCTTGACACGCAAACATCCCTATTGAAAAAATCCTCGAGGAAATCCTCGTGTTATTTTCGGACGAGGAAAACACGAGGAAATCCGCGAGGATTTTTAAATTCCTCGAGGAAATCCTCAGGTAAGAGAATTAATCCTCGCAGCATTACTCTAGGAATTTGAAAATCCTCGCGGATTTCCTCGTGTTTTCCTCGTCCAAAAATAAGACGAGGATTTCCTCGAGGTTTTTTTTAATAGGGATTAATTAAGGCTCAAATATACGAAGAATAATATCGCAATGATCGAGTTCGTTGAAATTTTATAACAATTAACTACTGGAAAAGCACTAGTGTACACTACAACATGACGCTCACATAACCTCACTGACGGCAACGTTGGCAACGATGTTAGGTGAACCGTGAAGTTTGACAATTGCGCATGTACAATACAGGTACAAATATCATTTGAAATAAGATAAATACATAAATCATTTGAAATACGATATTAATTTGATTCAACTGAACCGAATTTGCTGAATAAAAAATATTATCAACATATTGTTTATATTTATTCAGCAAGGACTACGACGAAATATGAGTGATGGCTGAATGAGCGTCATTGTGCATGCACGCATTTATCCGTCACTTTATCCCGGAATGTGCTTGCCATTTGCGGGCGATATGGGTCGCATCATGCGACTCGCACGCGTGCTTGAAGCGTGCGTCGCACGATTGTTATCTGGGCTTCTAAGTTTTAGTGTACATCCTTTTGACATAAACCATGCATACATATATATTTTCGGAATCAATTTTAACGTCGTCTGGCACGTTTGAAAAAAAAATTAGAAGAGATGGTATAGGAAAGAAAATCGAGTATACCCCTGAATTATCATACAAAAATTCTGTATGAATGCAAACTTTTTTCATTTCCAAGTGTAATGATAATATAGAGGAATTAAACCTGCAAATGAAGTAAATTTCACAGGTTTAAATTATAAGGTTTTAATGTAAATAATAAGGTTTTTTAAATTTCACAATTTTTTGCTTTGATGTTTTTCGCAGTTTTTTTCTCTCTTGTTTTTTACAGGTTTTTTTGCCATGCTTTTTTTTCATCAACTCTTTCTTCTTCTCAGTTTTTATCAATTGTACCCATTTTTTTCTCAATTTTTCTCTTCTCGAACGGCGAGGATCACAACTAATTAAGAAAGAACAAATAATTAGTCGCGCGTACCAGAAATTTTTGGATCTTTCCCGAGCTTTGCGCGGAATATCTCACCTGTAACTTTTTACAAAGCTGCGGTAATAACGTGAACTCTCGTATTTTTCGTTTACACGTCAAGACCTTTAAGACAATTGAAAGTCAGCTCGATCGGTAAAACAGGCTCAAAATAGCGAAGAGTGTCTCATCTCTCCTCGTGTACCGTCTCTCTTCGATATAGCGACCTCGACTGCCTAGTCAAAGACTGCCGTCTGGTGAGCCCTGCCCTATGCCAACAAAAATGGTTTAAAATTTTTGGTAGAAATAGGTAATTTTTCAAAACTTTTTATATGTCGAAATTGTCGTTTTTGAAAAATTTTAGCATGCAACCCTTTAAATTAATTCAAATCATTATTTTTAATTAAAAAATTTTTGAATTGTACATTTTTGTCTATTAGTTGTTGAGTACATTTTTCATACTATTAAATCAAGGCTAGAAAGATTATAGTGAAAGGTAAAAAACGAGGTAAATAGCAGAAAATTCTTTCGAGAAGATTCTGGAACGGACCGTGAATAAGCTTCAATCTTCATTTTTTATCTCGACATATACACAATTACACATGTTTTTATTTATCGCTTTTCATATGTTTAAAGTTTAAAGAAGAGATTGGTAGCACTTAGATAGGATAGAATGTGAAACAAATACTCCAAATCGGAACTGATTAAAAAATGCAGTTCAATTTTGTATTCATGGATGTGGAATCTTAAAATGCTCGTCATAATTTTATTATCTGTAATGTAATTTGAAAGGCATTCAGCATTCTATTTTTGGACTCTCTACTCAATTATAATTTTTTGGGAGGCAATCAGCATTCTATTTTTGAACTCTCTACTCAATTATAATTTTTTTTCATCTAAAAATTTGCAGAGCTTATTTGAATAAATAAAATTATTATTATTATTATTATTATTATTATTATTATTATTATTATTACTCAATTAGAATACATTTTTATTCTTTCATTCTTCTAAACTATGTAATTTAAATTAGGATAGCACATAATTTACTTTCGGTTTCAAATTTTGACGAATGTTAATTTTATAAAATCAAGATAATACGTAATTAAATTTAATTTTAATATCTACATAAAATTATTATTATGGAATTTTTGAAAATATTCTTTTCTATTCCGTCTAAATATTTTCTGGCGTATCGTGGTCTACCTAAAACGCCTAAAGCTGATGCGTAGTTTCTCATGACCTTGCTAAAAATATTGATCGTCCTGTTTGTAGCTCTTGTCTGCTGTTGCGTAACTGATAACGGTAAAAAGAACTCTAAAAATACCTGAGCCTATACGACCAAAGACGCGCACAGCAAAATAGTGATATTTATCCTTGATTTAGGGATTTGCAGCAGAATTTATTAGAAGTATTATTATTAATTATTGAATCACATAAATAAATCGCTATAATAAATATATTATATGGATGAATATAGGTTTGAAATTTATAAATGATTTAACAGGTTACCGTGCAATTAAACAGGTTATAAGGTCCTATTTGAAATGAAATTATGTGGAAACAAGATAGAAGAAATAGTTTTTGAACTTTTGTAAGTTTTTAAAACTTGGATCAAAACTTATTAAATTCTTCCGAATTTCTTACTAACAAAAAATGTTGACTTGAAGTTTCGATTTTGCTTTACATCTGAAACTCATGACGTCACATAGTTAATTTAAAGATATAAGCTATTGAATGGATGTTACGGTTTTATTCATTTTTAACCCTCTGGGCACCAGCTGGGTGTGTACACACCCAGTGCGCTTCTAAAAGTGAATTTTCTGAAAAGGGAAGCGTCGAGGTGGCGGAGCAAATATGCTGTAAATTAGGGGAAAACTGTAGGCTATTCGAAGGGCATAGGGCCCTCCTTTGTTTTTCCCTGGTTTTCGTACAGGACGGTCGCAAAGTCGGTATAGGGTGGCTACGCACCCAGGGTGTGCTTGATAAGTTGAAAAGTGAATAAAAACATTTTAGTGAATTTTTCCATTGAATATTGCTTATTCAGCTTATTTAAAAGTGTTTTAGTGAAAAAAAAAAATATTGATTGGAAAATAAGAGTCCAGGCTACTTTGGCACAGGTACGAAAACAATGACTCTATTACTGTTAGCTAAAACGTTCTAAAATGCAATAAATATATTATATTATGAAATAAAAAGTGTATTAACAATTTCCTATTCTTTCAATAGCAATAATGGCAGACAGAGATGAAGCTGAAGTTGTAAGACTTCTACAGGAAGAAGTATTAGTAGATTGGGAAGGAGCAACGTCATCTAGGCGTAGATCGGTGCGTTGACTGCCTTTTTTTCTGACTGAAAAAATTCTCTGCTCATTGCTCACGAAGTTCTTTATAAAATGAGCCCAGCATGAAGCCAATTTTTCTATTTTTTAATTAGATATTGCAGAAATCGTATAAATTTCAATGTTTTCTTTAATGTTCAATAACTTTCGAAATAAGCAACATTTTTCAATGTTCTTGGGCTCATTTTGATGCTATTTTTTCACCGTAATACAACAGTTTACTGAATATAAAGCGTAAACAATTTCTTATCGAATAGCAAGAACTTGAAGTTGTAACAAAAAAGTTGAAAAATGTGAAAACACCTTATCTGTAGGCAAATCAAAATTACAATAAAATAAATATACATTTTGAGGAAATTACATAGAAACTTTATGATCTGCAATTTTTTCAACTTTTTGTTATATATTTGCTATAATACATTATTTATATTACTTTTCTGCCTCGACCTTTCTAATACTGTGCACAATTTTACAGGACGCTCTCGTGGTAGGCCTAGCTTACGTGCCCGAACTTGTGTCCCAATTTGCAAGCAACACCGTCGCGCAGTGTGCATAAATTGCTCAGATGAGTAATTAGGATAAATTTTTAGTATTTTTTATTATTAATTTTTGTATAATTTACTTTATAAGATGTATGCCCTCAACTTTACTCAATTTTATACCAATAAATGCAAAAGACTTTCAGAAATAAGCATTTATCACATTTTTTTACCTTCTTTGTTTATTTAAACAATTGTTAGTGGACAATAATTTTTTTTTGCATTTGGGTTAGATAGCTGACACTTTGCGCTTTAATTTACACTCATAGTTTGTTGAAAAAGAGCAATTAAAAAAAAACTAACAGCCAAAAATGTAAGTATTCAGATTTGGCAAAAAGTGCACCATCACTTGGTGAGATAAATATATTTTTTTTTTTAAATAGAAAAACCACTTGAACAGTTTTATAGGGCAAAGTCTACAGATTATTAAACCCACTGATTTTTTTCAATTACATAAAAAACAAAAGAAATAACATTAAAAAACCGAAAAAAGTCATTTTTGCAATTTTTTCGAATTTTTGTTTACATTTGTTTGCAAAAAATTTAAACAAATAAAGATATCGTTTTGGGATTGGTCTAATATTCTTCTAGACATTCTTCCGATTTCATTTCACTCCTTTTTATATAAAAAAATGCACTTTAAACATATTTAAAAGATGATTGAATTTCGTGGGTGCCTGCGCACCCAGCTGTTACGGAAGAGTTCTCCAGAAAATGCTGGTCTTCAGAGGGTTAATTTTTCAGTATTTTTCTGTTTTGAACTATGTACATATTTTTGCCGCGTAGAAACTTCGTTTCTTTCAGGGTTTTAGTTTGATTTCTAATTTTTTTTCTGTATTTGATCCTAATTTATAAAAAAGAAAGAGAAATATTTGTTAAAAATATGTATTTAGAAGGTGTTGAATGTTCGAGATTCAACGTCTGTGTTCTTGAACAGAGCAGTGATTAAAATATGAATGCGTGACTCAACCGTTTCAAACCCACATAGCGACAATGGAACGTTTTAAAACAATTGTGTTATTTTTAGTGAATTTGATTTCCTCTTTCAACAAGGCTGTACGGGTTATACTAATAGACTCAGAATATTACATTTTTAGTAACATTTTTCGAAATGAGAGTTGCTGCAATGTGACTTGCTATAAATTTGACTCGCTGCACATGTGACTTGCCGCATTTTTGCCAATTTTTTGCGCAATTCATATTTTTCGAAATGAGAGTTGCCGCAAATGTGACTTGCGCAATGTGACTTTTCGCAGTGTGACTTGCTGTAAATGTAACTAGCCACAAATGTGACCTACCGCAATGTAACTTTACGCAAAAGTGACTTGCGCCAATGTGACTTGCCGGGTGTTGGCATGACTCAACTCCTATACATCGTAACAATCAACTATATACGTCAAAAATAATAAAAATAAATTACTTACGTTCAAAGACCATAGGGGGTACCCGGGCACCCAAATACTAAACGAAAGTTGGAAATTCAGTAATTGAAAAGACGGATAAGAAAAACTCCGTATTATCAAAATTTAATATAATATCCAACTGCGCTGAAAATGAGATGTTTATAATGTAAAAGACAAATACGATAATATTACTCTTTTCATTATAGCTTTAAGTGGATAATGAAGTTAAAAGTAATTCGATTTTAGTAAATGTTTTTATTTTGTAACTGGTCCAATTCCAAATTTTAATTTAGTTTTTAAAAATATAAAAATATTTGGTTCAATTTCGAAAGTACATTTTTTATGGATGAAATCGTTAAAAAATTGTTTTGATGAAAACATTTTTTAAACAATTAATTATACTTGAACATTATTTACTTATTTTAAAAATTGTAAACAGTGGAGTTGAAGGAATGTTTTCCCCGAAAAAATAAGCCTCGATTTATTAAAAGTCAACCATTTTTAAAAAATTGGTAAGAAGCGACAGAAAAAATTCAATTAGAAAAACTATTGTTAAAATAATTATTTTGTGTAAGTCTTGAACTTTTTACCAAAACAATAATGTTTTTGACTGATAATATATCATTTCAATTCCTAAAATCATAGAAAACTTTGTTCTCCCAGAGACCTAATTTTTGGCGCAAAAGAAAATTTCCTAATTGAACAGGAAAATTTTACTTATTTCTTTTCATTTACAAATATAAAATGTTGTAATGCTCTTAAGGAAAACATGTTGCTTACTTTTTTGGTAGATTCAGGACAATATTTGGAATAAATAAGAGTAAAGAATGTTTTTTTAATTTAAATTTTCTCAGAATTTTGAATGTCTAACTTAACCAACAAAATTGTTTTTTTCTAATTTTTAGAGATGTTCAAACCTTTAAAATTAAAAAAGTGTAACTCACAGTGTAAATAAAACATCGGCATTTTGGTTAAAAAAATGAAGAATTGAGTTTAAACTGTCCACAAAATTAATTATCTAATCGCAGAAGGAAAATAAGAATTGAAAAAAAGACATTCCGTTTTAACCTATTTTATTATCAATTCGTACAAAAGATTTAACATGAGAATAGCTACTTCACAACATCATTTTGCAAATGGCACACTCAAAACTTAAATAATTCATACAACTGAAATCATTCATCTTAAATGTATTAGAGATCGTCTAGGGAGAGTTGAGACACGTTTCCCCTTCCAATGATCGCCGCTGTACCGGAACTTTTATATTTTCATGGGGCGGGAAAATTTTGAACAGTGTTTTTTTTATTAGTGCTTTTGTTTAAGAAATTTTTGAAGTATTATATGTGTTTCAAAGTAAATATTATGCTTCCCTAACCTTAATAACTAACCTCCCCAATAATTTATAATGTTCGTGAGATGAGTGTTGTTTCTGTTGTGATTTGAATATCGCGCCAACTCAAGCCAATCAAAATTCATAAAAGGTACCCCGTGTCTCAACTCTCCCTTGAAGAACTCTAAAATGTATAACAGTGCAAGTGACGTAACGACGTAAGAATTGATTAGCGCAATAATTTATCAGACATCAGAAAAAATTATTTTTCCGGTTTTGTGTCCTGCTACTCTCCTTCCTCGGTTCTGACTTTTTTTTCTCTTTTCGTCTTATCGTTCATATCGGTCGTATTAGTTGAAATTTCCGGAGGGTTTGCAGCACATTCTCGAATTGCAGATTTTCCACTTTGCTCAACCTTGATACCTTTTACTTTTCCCTCTTATCAATCTTAACATTAGAAGTTTCCTGAGGTTTTTCGGGACTTTCTCCAATCGCAGGTTTTCCAGTTAGCTCGAACTTGCTCACCTTTTCTTTTTCCGCATTTTCAGTCTTATCAGCTGAAGTTTCCTTGGGGGTTTCGGCACTTTCTCCAATCGCAGGTTTTCCAGTTAGCTGGACGTTGTTCACATTTTCTTTTTCCGTCTTATCGGTCTTATCAGTTGAAGTTTCCTTAGGTTTTTCGGCACTTTCTCGAATCGCAGGTTTTCCAGTTTGCTCGACCTTGATCACCCTTTCCTTTTCCGCGTTATTGGTTTTATCAGTTAAAGTTACCTTAGGGTTTTCCGCACTTTCTTGAATCCCAGGTTTTCCAGTTTGCTTAGGAATTTTCTTTACAGGTGCCGTAATAGTTAAAACTCCATCCGAGGATATACTGGACTTCAGTTGTTCGATGTCCACCTGTACCGGAACGAAGTACTTCCTGACGAATTCTCTTGAAATCAGACCATGTTTATCTTTCTTCTCCTCGTGTTTTGCCTCGATGACGACGAACCTGTTCACGACCTTCACCTTAATTTCCTCTGGCTTGAACTGTTGCACGTCTAGGGTGACTTTAAAGGTGTCCTTATCAACTGTAATTGTCGATTCACCTGGAAAAAATCGAATATTAAAATTTTCTGTCTTCAAGAAATTTGAATCATTAGAACATTTTTCTATTATAGAGTTCAGCTTTTGGATTTGGGATGAGTTTCAAATTTCAGTAGTTTTGAAGTGTATCTAGGAACGATTTTTATCAGAAGAAATTTTTATTTTGCGTCTCAGGTTCTTATTGAATACTATCTTATTGTGAATTTAAGAGCGATTTTAATTTGATACTTTTGTTTGTTATTAAAGTTACTACTGAATTTCGAAATTCTTTTATACAAAACAAGAACTGAAATTTTAATCCGCCGAAATTTTTGTTTTATATTAATAATTATTTTGAAAAAGTCTTATAGAAATATTCTTAAATATTCCTCGTATGGATGTTCAATTCAGTCGCAAGTTTCTTCAAGGATTTGGTCTTTGAGAAAATTTCATCTGGCGGATAAGTACTCGAGTAGAAAAGATAAAGAGTTCGTTATAATAGGGAAGCTTTTAAATGAAAATTACTGAATTTTTTCTGTAAATGTGAAGTCTTAATTTCCGATTGAGGACACCTATTTTTTATACTCTCCAATTAAAAACTACAAGATAAATCGATTAACATTCCTTTTGCAAAAAATATTGAAATTCAGACAGGATTTCCTAAAAGGAGGAAAAATAAAAGCAATTCAGTAAAAAAAAATTTTATCAAAATTGTTAAATATTTTTGATAATGAATACATACCACTTCCTTCTGTTTTCAAAATATCAGCCCATGGTCGATTGTAAAAGTCAGGGAACGCAGGCCCGTCCCGGATTTGTGGAAAAAATTCGTTGTCAGTCCATGTTGGAGGACTCAGATATTCAGGACCTAGGCCCAATCCAAAATTTTGGTCCATAAGCATGTGGGGTTGGTCCAAGCCGGCCCACCAGGTAGAAAACAGCAACGGCCACAGAGGCATCGTCAGAATTGTTCACTTTTCAGTCTGCTTGAAAATTGAGCTTTCAAGTCGATTTTACTGGATTTTTATTTTTTAGTTGGCGTTTCTTTGCAAATTGCAAAAGGTAGATTCTCGATTGTTATTCTTTGCTTCTTCAAGTTTTCAACTGAAAATCGTATCGAAACTGCGGATATTTATGCCGGCACGCGCTCTGGAGGGTGGGGAATGACACAATAATTTTTAATGCGTGCTTTCGTGAATTGAAAGCCACGTAGAGTTATAAAATTAAGTAAATAATGTTTTTTTAAAGAAACACTTATTAGGCCGTCGCTGATTGGCTCAACCGAAAGCTGGTAGGAATTAATGTATGTTTGTACAGATGTGAAACATTGCTGTTAGCTAGATTCCATTCTTTACCTTTCAAATTGCGTCAGTAATTAGATTTGCCATTTATGAACGAATGCTCTAGAATTCTATCGATCTTTCTGGAATTTTATTTTTTGATTTCAATAACTTTTTTGTTTCTTTATTTGTCTTTTAAATTTGATGGAATGAGCCCTGTAAACAAAAATAGACCTTCGTTGAAATATGTCAATAATTATTTTACTTCCTCTTTTGGATTAGAATCTTCATTTTCGGGCTTCTTAAAGCAAAATGTATTGATTCAGAAGTTTGGACATTCGTTTATAATTTCAATTAATTGAATAAAATAAAAAAAGAATGACAATTATAACATTCTTACATTTAAAAAAAAACATCAAAGTAAATTACCGTTCTGTTTTTTTTTAAATGACTCAAATGAATATTTTAATTTCAGGTAATTGAGGTACATAATTTGATCTGGGGGGTTTCCTTCTTTAAAGTCAACGAAACAACTTCTTCATTTTTCAGCCAGGAAAACTATGGAATTCTAAATATTTGTTTAAAATTTGTAATATCATGTACAAAGAAGTTGCTTAGGTGAAATTCTTCATAACAAAGATGTGTTTGGAAAACTTTTTGTCAAACTGTTTTTTTCTCAAACAATAATAAGATTTTTTAATTGGGGTTAAGTGTATATACATATCTTTTACTGAAAAATATATTTTCGTGATAATATTTTTAAATTCCGGATCTATATTCATTATGTATTAACATTAATTTGATATGAAATAAGATTATATACCTTAGTTTGATCATGAATTCAATGAAAAAGTATTTTTATTATTTACTATTACTTTTTTACTTCAGTTAAATTTGAAAAAATATGTATGTCAAAATTCTACCCTTCAAAGAAACAAGGGGCTGAACTTGGATCAAAAATTATCGTGAAAGTAAAAAATATAACATACTTTAGAATAATATTATAAACACAATACAGCAGAAGTGAGGTGAAAATGTGAATTATTATTTTTGCATAATTTTCTGTTCTTTCTTTATAGAATTTGCATATGTATTAATGCCGTTTGAACTTATTTAACGCATAATTTTAATTGCGGAAGTGTAATTTGGTAAAAAACAAAATTTATCAAAATGTGAAGAATTGACACAGGTGGTCTCGTACGATAACAGCTTGGTTCTATTTTTCCAGCTTGTTGTTCGAGAAAGATCTCTTATAATATAATACGTATACGCCAACAAAAACGGCTTAAAATTTGATGTAGAAATTGGTAGTTTTTCCAAAAAATTTAAATGTCAAAATTGTTTTTTTCAAAATTTTTAACATTGTAACTCTTTAAATTAATACAAACTATTATTTTTAATTAAAAAATTTTGGATTTGTACATTTTTGCCTGTCTGTTGTTACTTAACATTGTATTATTCTTGAAACAACTTGAATCTGCAAAACAGATTACTAGAATATTTTTGATTGATTTGAGTCAACTACAAACTATATTATTAAATAAACTTTAGAAAATATTATAGCGAAACATAAAATACGATGTAAAAAGTGGCAAACTCTTTCGAGAAGATTCTGGCAGGGACCTTGAATAGGCGTAAATCTTTATCATTTATCACGACAAATACACATTTTTTATTTCTCGTTTGTCACAGGTTTGAACTTTAATGAAAAGGCTGGTAGCACTTACATAGGCTAGAACATGAAACAAATAATAAAAATCGGAACTGATTAAAAAAATGCAGTTAATTTTATGAATCTTATGAATCTTTAGAATTTTATGGATCTTTTTGTAATTTTTAAAAAATGCAATGTCTTTTTTTGTGTATTTATTTTACTTTTAAATTTGACGGAATTGGCCCTGAAAAGACCCCTAAGTTTTTTTGTAATATATCAGTATGTATTTTACTTCCTATTTTTTATTAGAATCTTGATTTTTCGTCTTTTTAAAGAAAAATGTTTTGATCAAAAAATTTAGACGTTTGTTTTTAATTACAAGTATTTAAATTAATTTAAAAATTAATAAGAATTATAATATTCTTATATTGAACAAAGTCATCAAAGTAAATTACCGTTATATTTTTTTCGAAATGACGCAAGTGAATATTTATTCTGATATAATTGAGGTACTTTGATTTGACGGTTTTCCTTCTTTAAAGTCAAAGAGATAACTTGTTCATTTTTGCAGCCAGGAAAAAAAAGGGAATTATAAATATTTGTTTAAAATTTTAAATATCTTATACATAGAAGTTATGTAGGTAAAATTCTTTGTAAAAAACATTTGTTTGAAAAACTATGTGTTTGTCAACAGATTTTTCTCTCAAACAATAATTAGATTAATTTCATTTGCTTGTGTATGTACGTATCTTTTATTAAAAATAATTATTCCAGGGTTGCCACAGACTTTCCATTTTTTATTTCCCTGACTTTTCCCTGACCTTTTTTCAACAATCCCTGACTTTTCGACATACCTACAGCAAACTCTAAACCCAAAAAGAACTTTGACAAAACATAAAATACACAAATAAAATGACAAATAAAACCGAGATACACAAATGCTTCAGCAAAGATAAAATTAACTCAGATTTAAAAAAAAAATTCCCAGACCCATTTTCAAAATTCACCCCCTTGAGCTGTTACGTAATTCAAGTACCTTCCCTTAATAATTACGTTACTTAGTTCAGACTAATCACTGATATTATTTATAATTATGTTTTGAACTATATAAAAAATTAAAATTACAAGCTTTCATTAAAGAAATCTATTTGAAAATTTTAATATTTTATAAGGATTAATTTTATAATAATTTTTTTTTTCAAAAATGAGTGAAATCCTAGCAAAAATTTCGCCAAGTCAAATCAAATAAAGTTTTATATAATCAACATTAATTGAAAAATTAATTAAATGACATTAAATGAAAAATAAAACCGAAATACACAAATTCTTCAGCAAAGATAAAATAAACTCAGATTTAAAAAAAAATCCCTGACCCATTTTCAAAATTCACTGACATTTCACTGATTTCCCTGACCATTTTTTTGTTCCCTGACTTTTCAAGGATTTCAAGGTCTGTGGCAACCCTGTATTCGTTATAAAAATTTTTAATTCCGGATCTATATTCATTATGAACATTAATTATAATTACAATTAATTGAATAAAATAAAAAAAGAATGACGTTGATGGCGTCAGTGAAAAAGTATTTTTTATTATTTACAGTAACTTTTTTACTTCAGTTAAATAAGCGATCGTTTTATTTGGATTTTATACGAAAATGTTGTAACAAGTCCAAAAATCTTAATGTTTTTGAAATTGTTAATAAAGTTCTGATCAATTTACTTATTTTTGAAACGTTCTTGAATTCATTTTAAATATTCATCGAATCTTCATGAATTCTTAACCCGTTAACGCCGAGAATGCCCCTTTGGGTACATCACTCTTTCGGCAATTATAACTCATGCAATTCAAGGTATAAAAAATTGAGAGACACATATTTTTAAAGCTTAAGATCTCTTCTTCCCGATGATGGGAATGAAAATGTGATCACATGTTGTTAACTATGGAAAAATATTGTTTAAACAAAAAAAACACGATTTTTTCTAATTTTTTAAATATAAAATCGAGTTTTCTGAATGGTTCCCAGTGTGCAATCTACTTGGAACCTCAATAACCGGTGGAATAAATGCCTAAGCTTTCAGAATACATGGTTCCGAGATCAATTTTTTATCTTAGTGTGTTCAAAATGGCTCGTTAATGACAAAATTTTTGCGAAGATATTCATGAATTTTTTCTCAAAAAGTATGATCTTTTCGAGAAAGTGCGATAGGAGAAAAAGTTCTTAGAATCACTCAAAGAATACGTGAGAATTTTTTCAGGAAGTTTTAAATTATTTTTTTTTGATTTTGCAATTTGTCAATTTTTGAAAAATTAAAAAATTGCTTCAAAAAATCTAAAAAAAATCAGGTGAATTTTTTGTTCGATTCTAACAAATTTTTATTGCTGGTAATTTTTGCTATAAGCTCATGGTTCTCAAGAAAAAAATGCTCAAAAGTCATCATTCTTGATCACATACCATCAGAACCATGAGCTTATAGCAAAAATTTTCAAGACTAAAAAGTTGTTAGAATCAAACAAAGAATTCACCTGGATTTTTTTAAGAATTTTTGGAGCAATTTTTTAATTTTTCAAAAATTGACAAATTGCAAAATCAAAAAAATAATTTAAAACTTTCTGGAAAAATTCTCACGTATTCTTTGAGTGATTTTAAGAACTTTTTCTCCTTTTGCACTTTCTCGAAAGATTGTACTTTTTGAGAAAAAAATTCATGAATGTCTTCGCAAAAATTTTGTCATTAACGAGCCATTTTGAACACAACTAAGATAAAAAATTGATCTCGGAACCATGTATTCTGTAAGCTTAGGCATTTATTCCACCGGTTATTGAGGTTCCAAGTAGATTGGACACTGGGAACCATTCGGAAAACTCGATTTTATAAAAAAAAAATTAGAAAACATCTTTTTTTTTTGTTTAAACAATACTTTTCCATAATTAACAACATTTTATCATATTTTCATGCCCACCATCGGAAAGAAGAGATCTTAACTTCAAAAATATGTGTCTCAATTTTTTATACCTTGAATTGCAGGAGTTATAATTGCAGAAAGAGTGGTGTACCCAAAGGGGCATTCTAGGCGTTAACGGGTTAAAAAATATTTCAAAATTCTGCCCTTGAAGGGACAAGGGGCTGATTTTGCACCAAAAATAATGGTGTAAAATAAAAATTATAACATAATTTTTGAATAATAATATTATAAATCCATACACCTGCAGCACAATCGTGCTGCAATCATTCACATTTTCACCTTGCTAAAGTAAGGTGAAAATGTGAATTATTTATGGAAGATAAAAAATGCCGGAAATTTATCCGGCTGTATGTATCTATACGCAACTCCATACCGGTCACAAGGGCCGTTTTCATGCGCAGGCCCACTAGTGTTTATTAATTCGTAATTAATATCTATTTATTTTCAATAATTCTAAAATATTGTATAATTTTCTATTTTTTATTTACAGAATTCGTATATCTATAAATGCTTTTTGCATTTATTTAACGCATAATTTTGATTATGGAGGTGTAATTCAGAATTATAAAAATTTAAAGAATTGATACAGGTGGTCTCGCAAGTAACAGCTTGGTTCTATTTTTATATTCTGCTGTTCACTAAAGATCTGGTATCATACATAACACGTCTACGCCAACAAAAATGGCCTAAAATTTGAGGTAGAATTAGGTAGTTTTTCAAAACAATTTGAATGCCGAAAAGGTTGTTTTTAAAATTTTTAACATTGTCACTGTTTAAATTAATACTAACCATTATTTTTAATAAAAAAAAATATTGCATGTTTGTTCTTACTGAAAATTGTACTATGCTTGAAAAAACTTGAACATCAAAAACAGATTACTAGCATTTTTTTGATTGATTTGAGTCAATTGGATACTATTATTAAATCAACTCTAGAAAGATTATAGTGAAACGTAAAAAACAGGTAAAAAAGCAGTAAACTCTTTCGAGAAGATTCTGGCACGGACCTTGAATAGGCTTCAATCATTATTTTTTATCTCAACATTATACACATGTCTTTATTTACGAAGTGTCTCGTCGTCCCGTCATTTGGGATGAGTATAGTCAAATATTTTTCATAAGCTTGGCTAGTCGTCCCGAATTTTCGAAACTAGACGACTAGACGGAACCTTTTGTTTATCGTTTTTCATATGTTTAAAGTTTAAAGAAATGACTGCTAGCACTTATTGTTAGATAGGATAGAACGTGAAACAAATACTCCAAATCAGAACTGATTAAAAAAAGGCAGTTAAATTTGTATGCATGGTCATGGAATCTTAAAATGCTCGTCATAATAATGTAATTTGAGAGACAGTTATCAGCATTCTATTTTTGGACACTGCTTATTTCATAATTCGCAAAAACAGTCAACCTGCTGTATACGATGTCGCTGAATTATAATTTTTTTCCTCTAGAAATTTCCAGAGCATTCGTTAAGATAACATGTAATTTAATTTCGGTTTCAATTTCAAATTTTGACTAATGTTAATTTTATACAATCAAGATATTATGCAATTAAATTGAATTTTAATATCTACGTAAAATTATTATTGAATTAAAAAAAAATCTGTTCTATTCAGACCAAATATTTTGTTGCGAATAAGGGACCTAAAACTGATGCGTAGTTTCTCGTGACCTTGCTACAAATATTGATCCAATCTTTTTGTAGCTCCTGTCTGCTGTGGTGTAACTCCAGGCGCGCGTAACTGGCAAGGGTAAAAACGGGTCTACAAATACCTGAAATTTTAATGCAATACTCGTATTTTAATTTTCAATACGTGTTTTTAAAAAACTTACAGAAATTGCTAAATTAAAAAATACCTATATAAAAATACAATTTTCTTTTTGGCTGTGGCTAGGTTTACCGAAATTCGGTGGACGCAGAACAAATATTTTCGGTGAGTCCAAGGAAGCTGGAAAAGGGTATCTTGGTTCACCGAAATTCGGTGAGCTTAGAACAAATATTTCTGGTCAGCCTACACGGAAAAAATGTATAGCTAAACGCCTAAACTAGCGATATTTGTCCTTGATCTAGCTTTAAATATCATTCAAAGCGAACCAAAGATATTGGTAAAATGTTTAAAGCAAGGGTTTACAGCAGAATTTTTCTAAGTATTATTACTAATGCATCACGTAAATAAATCGTTATAACAAAAATATTATATAGCTGAATATAGGTTTGAAATTTATGATTGATTCAACATTTTATCTTGCAATTAAACAGATTGTAAGGTCCCATTTGAAATTAAAATTATTTGGAATTAATAGAGCAGAACTATCAGTGGTGTTGTCCTAAAAGAAAAAGTGGCCCCGCGTTACTTTCCAGAAAATACGTAACAAGTTTTAGGGGGGGGGGGGGTCAAAACTAAAATTGGTAACAAAGGGGGGGGGGTTATAAGTGGAAATAATGTTACAAACTTAAATAATATTTAGAACTCAAACCCAGTAAGAAAATCCAACTATATAGGTTTCGTTCATAATTCATTTCGTTTGTTTAAAAATTCTATTGTTTGGTAGAAAATTTAATCATTTTGTTGAAAATGCAACTATATTGTTAAAAAGTCATCTTTTTTATAAAAAGTTCAACTATTTTGTTAGAAATTCATTTTTTTAGTTCAAGGTTCATCTCTATGTTTGAAAATTTAATGATTTTGATGAAAATTCGTTTCATGTTTGGTTGAAAATAAATTTCTTCAATTTACAATTAAACTATTCGATTTTTGGTTAGAAATTTATTTTTTTTAGTCGAACGTTTAACTTTTTGGTTGAAATGCATGTATTTTGTTGAAAATTCGTCTTTCTTGGTAGAAATTTAATCTCCTTGGTAGAAAATACATCTTTTTTGTTGAAGATTTAAAAACTTTGTAGAAAATTAATTTTTTTATATGAAAATATAACTACTATTACGTGTTTGGTTAAAACTTTTCCCTGTATATTGAATAAGTTAAAAATTCGGCTTTTTCTATAGAACATTAACCTTCTTGGTCGAAAATTCATATTTTTCAGTAAAAATTAAACAATTTTGTTGAAAATTCGTTTTTTTAAGTTATTTTTTTCTCAGAATTTTTATTTGAAAATTTAACTATTTCATTTTTGGTTGAAACTCTATCCTGCATATTGTTTAAGTTGAAAATTCAACTATTTGGTTGAAAATTCATTGTTGAAAATTCATAGTAGAAAAGTCATTTTTCTTGGTTGAAAATGAACTTTTTTGATGAAAATTGAACTGTCTGGATCTTTGTATGCTGAAAATTCAACTTGGTTAGAAACTCAACTATTTTGTTAAAAATCTAATAATTTTCGGAAAATTTAACTATTTTGTTAAAATTGTCATTTTCGGATTCAAAATTCATCTTTTATGGTAGAAAAGTCATCCTTCTTGGTTAAAAATTTATCTTTCTTGTTTGAAAGTAACTGTTTTGTCAACAATTCAGCTGTCTTCGAAAAAAATCGACTTTTTGGCTCGAAAATTTTACCATTTGGTTAAATCTTTAACTATTTTTTAAATAACTCGTCTCTTTTACTGGAAAGTTTATCTACTTAGCTGTTACTGTAACTTTTTGGTTAAATTTTTTTTTACATTCGTCTTTTTGTGTTGAAAATTCATATCTTTGGTTGGAAGATCTTTTTTGGTTGAAAATTCAACTATTTTGTTGAAAATGGTTTAAAATCCTAGAAATGTAACGTGTTTCGTATTGAGTTCAATATGTTATCTACATTAATTTTATTCAAAAGAATTTATAAACGTAAAATCCGTCTTTAGCCAACGGCTACGTTACTTTCGGGAAAAGGGGGAAGGTCAAAAAAGCCCAAACTTGTTGACGTAGTTTATGGATGGTTCATAACTAGAAAAATTTTCCCTGTGACAATAAGAAAGTGGCTTATAACCGCCAGTCCTTCAAAAAAAGTACCCTGGCGGCGCCAGGCCCCGCCAGGCCTCGACTACACCACTGAGAACTAGTTTTTAAACTTTTGTAAGTTTTAAAAACTTAGATTAAAACTTATTTCACTTCTGTAAATTTCTTGCTAACCCAAAATTTTGATTTGAAGTTTGGATTTTGTATGACATCTGAAACTCATGACGTCACATACTTAATTTAAAGGTATAACAACCATTGAATGGATGTTACAGTTGGCTGTTTCAAAAACAAAAATTACTTCATTCAAATATATGTTACTTTTATTCATTCAATTTTTCAGTATTTTTTTGTTTTGAACTACAAATTTTTTCCGTGTACACTTCGTTTCTTTTTAGTTTTTTAGTTTGATTTCTATTTTTTCCTATAGTTGATCCTAATTTAGAAAAAAGAAAGAGAAATATTTTTTTAAAAAATGTGTATTTTCTTTTTTGCTTTCCAGTAAATTCTCGAAGCTGTTGAATTTTCGAGATTCAACGTCGGTGATCTTGAAAAGAGCACTGAATACATATATGCGTAGGTATGCGTGACTCATCCGTTTCAAACGCATATCTCATCCGTTTCAAACGCATATCTCGTCGATGAAATGTTTTTAAAACGTTTTAAAACAATTGCTTTATTTTCAGTGAATTTGATTTCCTCTTTCAACAAAGTTATACTATGAGACTCAGCATATTAAATGTTTAGTAAAATTTGTGAGATCTAGGTACCTGGAAACGGAAAAAATAAAATAATATTAATTATTCATGGAGTATTTAACCCTAGAACGGTAAACTGAGCTGGCTCATACGCTAACGGTAAACGGGGGTTCCGCTACACCCCAAACTTGTACCGTGGCACAATGCTTTCTATGTGCAGTAAAACAACTTTAATATAGCGCATTTTCTTCGTTTTTTAGTGTAGAAAACAATGGTAATAATAACATTCTCTTAAATTAAAAAAAAAAATGTTGAATAATTTGTAAATATGAAAAAAACCTGAAAATTCAGGAGTCAGGAGCTTACTTTGACTTTGATTGGGGTGCGTTGGAACCCCCGTTTACCGTTCTAGGGTTAAAAATACAGATTACACTTTTTATTGCAAGAATTTATTCCAGTAAAAAGAATGAGAGAGTTGCTATAGCAAGTAAATATATATATAATTGGTTATACGCTACTCAATTCGAGGGTGACTAGATGCCCAAGTGGAAAAAGGATGACATAACCTCCCCCCCCCCCCCATAATAAGACCAAAATTAAATTTTTTTTTGAATTATCAATTTTTTTCAATGTTATTTGTCAATAAATACAATGAAATATAACTAATACATTCAATTACTTATTGAAATTAGCATATTTTCCAGAACATTTTTTTAAAAAAAAGATACATTTTGTGTTGACCAAAAAGTGGGACATTTGATACGTTTTCCAAAGTTTAATATGACAGGAGGTCAAGCAAGCGAAAATTAGGACATGTCCTCCTAAATGAGGACGTCTGGTCACCCTCCTCAATTCAAAACATACATGTATTTTGGAATATTTTTGAAATTGAAATTTTAACAAAATTATTGAATATATAATGAAGTGCCGAAAGATACTATTAGAATTCGACAGTAGGTATACTACACTGTTTACTTATTTATTTAAAAAAAATGGTTTGCAGTTTTAAACGAGTGTTCGTTGTTCGAATCATCTGGAAATGTCTAGAAATTTTCGCTGCGAAATTTCGCGTCGTTTCCAGATCCAAAGTTCCCATGTCGCGCCGGCCGGCTTCGACCGGCTATTGACCATCGTATATAAAAGCCGGCTGCTTGCAGCGCCTCCTTCAGTAGAATTGCACCACTTGAAGGAAGTAGATTTTAAACTCTTACCGCGAATCTTAGAAATTAAAAGCGTTTTCAATCTGAGTCACTTTTTTTTAGTACAATTTGGATATTTTCCCGAAATCATGAGGTCGAGAATGACTGTCATTCCCAAAATGATGTCTCAATGGTGGGAGACTCTGGAACGACCCCACCGTCTTTTCGATCAACATTTCGGATTGGGTACGAGCCCAAAGAATTTTATGAGGTCTTCATTTTTTGACCGATACCTTCCTTCGGTCTATTTTCAACCCTGGGAAAAATTCATGAGGGAGTCGATGAGGGACGAGGAAAGAGGAACTTCAGTTGTTAATGCAGATAAAGATAAATTCCAGGTGGCCTTGGATGTGCAACAATTTAAACCTGATGAAATCAACGTTAAAGTGGTTGACAACTCCATCGTCATCGAAGGTAAATATTTAAAAATAATTTCTTGAATTAATAAAGGTTTTTAATTTTACTTTGATTCATTTTTACGGGATATAGTTGCCGCGCCAAAAAATGGGTCTCTGGAAAAAAAGTTTTCTATTATTTTAAGAATTAAAATTATATTATCAGTCATGCTTGAGAAAAAACTTCCATCAATTATGTAAGGCTTTTTTAGGGGTGAGGGTTTCCATAAAATCTTACGAATCTTTACTTTGGGAGGGGGGAGGGGGGTTCAAAAGCGTTTTTTTCATAAGTTTCCTCTTCCTAATTATTTTTTTCCAAAGTGCTCATTGAATCCTGTTTTGGCTGTTTCAGTTACTTTTTATACTTTTTTTAAAATGAAATTTTCATTGCGTATTCCATGTTTGGTTTAACATTTATCTTCTTCATTGCTTTGGTTGAAAATTCCTTTAAAAATTCAAATTTTGGTTAAATATTGATGTATTTTGTTAAAATTAATCTTTTTTGGCAGGAAAATAATCTTTTTGGTTGAAAATTCATTTCTGTGATTGAAAATTAGTTTTTTTATCGAAAATTAATTGTTTTAACTGAAAATCTAATTATCCAATTTTTTTTGCAAATTTATCTTTTTTCGTAGAAATTTAATCTTCTTGGTTAAAAATTCATCTGTTTGGTTGAAAATTTAACTATTTTGTTGCAAATTCATCTATTTTGTTGAAAATTTGTCTTTTTTTATAGAAAATTCAACTTTTGGGTTAAAAATTAATTTTTTTGTGGAAGATTCATTATTGTAGTTGAAAATTATTTTCTTTGCCTAAAAATTCAACTATATTGTTGAAAAATTTTTGTTTATTGAAAATGAATTTTTTTAATTGAAAATTTAACTATTCGTTGTCTGGTTTAACATTTATCTTCTTCTTCTTCACTTGAAAATGCAGCTATTTGTTTGAAACTGTCTGTATTTTGTTGAAACTTTATTTGTGTGGTAGAATATTAACCTTAATTCTTGGTGACTAATTCTCCTTTTTGGTTGACAATTTATTTCTTTGGTTCAAAATTTAACTATTAGGTTGAAAATTCCTTCAAAAATTTAAGTTTTGTTTGAAAATTCATGTTTTTATTAAAATTAATCTTTTTGATAGAAAATTAATCTTTTTGGTTTAAAATTGATTTGTTTTATTGATTTTTTCAAATAGTAAATTAATAATTTTTTTCATCTGAACATTTAATTATTGAATTTTTTGTTGAAAATTCATTTCTTTGATTGAATTTTGACTTTTTTATTTAAAATTAATTTTTTAACTGAAAATTTAACTACATATTCCATTTTTCGTCAAAAATGTATATCTTTTTGGATAGACATTTAATCTTCTTGATTGAAAATTCATCTGTTTGGTTGAAAATTTAACTATTTTGTTGAAAATGCATCTATTTTGTTAAAAATTTGTCGTTTGTTGATACAAAATTCATCTTTTTGGTTGAAAATTCATTTCTTTGATTAAAAATTAGTTTTTTAACTGAAAATTTAAATATCCAATTTTTTATCAAAAATTTATCTTTTTTGATAGAATTTTAATCTTCTTTGTCGAAAATTTATCTATTTTGCTAAAAATTTGTCTTTTTTTGGTAGAAAGTTCATCTTTTTGGTTGAAAATTCATTTCATTAATTATTGTATATTAGTTTTTTCATTGAACATTAATTCTTTCAACTAAAAATTGAGCTATGCCAGTTTTTGTTAAAAATGTATCTTTTTTGATAGACATTTAATCTCCTTGGTTGAAAATTCATTTGTTGCTTGAAAATTTATTTCTTCGATTGAAAATTATTTTTTTTATTGTTAATTAATTTTTAACTAAAAATTCAATTCAATTTTTTGTCGAAAATGTATATTTGTTGATAGACGAGGGGCGTCTAACTCAAAAAATCACGGCTTATTCCGTCAGAAATCAGATGGATCTGTAAGGATTCCGGTAAGGCAATGTAATAATGTATGCCGTAAAAATCGAAGTAGGAAATCATCAGTGAAGGCACGAATTCGTGAAATCGTTTGAAAACGGAAAATCCGTACGAGTCCGATGGTTTTTGATGAAATCGTTAAGTATTCGTAGCAGTCCGTAAGGACTTCGAGTGGAACCGTAGGGAATCATTGGGATTCATGCTTGAATTCGTAAGGAATTCGAGGGGAGTCCCCGCAACGACCACGCGACCGGACTAATCTCGGACCTGCGCAGTATGCATGGTTATAAAATTTGGTAATTGGCTTGATGAAATTAAATATTTAGAAGGCCTAAATCAAAATAATCTTGCTAAAAATAATATAAAATATATTATTCTTAATCGATTTGACGAAAAAGTTACTCTTGTAGAAGGGTCAGAAACGGAAAATAAGTTTCTTATCATTTAAATTTAAATTTTATATATTTTAAATAATTATTATCAATTTTATTAAATATAAATTTTTAATCAGATGTTCGCCACAGAATAAAAGCTTTGTTCTTTTTTCCCGCCGGTGTTGATGTTCATTTTAATACAGATAGATACCCTTCCCCGTGTAACAAACCGTAACATTTCCTTCCGGCCCCCCCCCCCTTACCACAGTTCCGTAACAGTTTTTTTATTATGTTTAAAAACATAATAAAGGTTTTCTAAATAAAAAAAAAGGTTTTTTAAGATGAAGTGTTGTATAGAAATAAATAAAACAACACTTTGATGTAACACTGAAAGCTTTTAACATTTTTCTTTAGTCACAAATATTGAAATTACTTACAACAAAAGACGTATTATCAGTTTGTTTTTAAACTTATATAAATATACATTTTATAAGATTCTTGAAAAAATAAAAAAATATATTTGAATATTTCAGATGTGTTAAAAAAGAATCTAGAAGATTTAAAAAAAAAATTATTTTACAGGATTCTAAAACATATTAGGAAAAATTCGAGCCTTTTTCAAAGATATTCAGGACATTTAGAAGTTTGGAAGAAATAAAAAATCCCTTAAAGTTCATTTTTCAAAATAAAAAATCCTGAAAAATTTTCCCATAAATCTTAAGAAATTCCTTTTTTTATCCTTTCAAATTTTTTAAACCTTCTAATATTTTTGAATTATTTAAATTTTTCGTGATGTTTTTTAGTTCTGCAACATTTTAAAAATTGTCTTAAAATCTTTCAGATTCTTCTTTGAAAATTTTAGAAATCTTTTAAAATGTCTTGAAATCTTTTTAAATCTTCTCTTAAAATTAATTTTTCATAATGAAAATTATTTTAATTTTTCTTAGGAACCTAAAGAATTTTTTTTATTTTCTTGAAACCTTTCAAAATTCCTAAAATACCTTATAAATTTTTATTATTTTTGAATCGTGCGAAAACTTCTAAGTATCTCTTACACTTACTCAAATTTGTTCTAAAATTATGTATTGTGGCAAAATTTTGCTTTTAAATCTTTTACATACTCTTGACGCCCTGTATAATTGAGTTTACCTAACAAAATTTTAAATCCTGAGAAATTAAAAGAATTGTCTCAAGGTCTTCGATATTTTTTCCCCTCACACATTTTGCAAAATTCAAAACTTAAAATTATTCTTCTACAATTAAACCTAAATCATTTTTAGGTGATTCTAAGATCAATCTATTAAGATTATTAAATTTTCCAATTAGGAAAATAAAACAATCCAAAATATTTAAATACATTTCTAAAAAAAATTTTTTCACTAAAATTCAATGCATACTTATTACACAAATTATTTTTTTATATTAAATGAAAGAAAATATTTCTTACAAAAAATTGAGGTAAAACTATGTAAACTCGATTTAAAGGAATCTTAAAATTATTCATAAGCAAACCCTGCAGATTGACAAGAATCATTTGTTTAGTGTCTCTATTTACAAATATTTTTAAATTAACATTGAAAAGAATTTCATTTCACTACGAATAATTTTTGCAAAATAAGCAGGAAAAATATTCATAATTAAACAAATAAAAATCCAAAACAACCTCACTTTTCAGCTAATTAGAGACAAGAATAAAATAATGGAAAAAACAGGGAGAAAAAGGGAAAAAGTCAACCAAAAAACCAACCTCTCACTTTTTTCTTTCTCCGTCCTTTTTATACTACAAGGGGACCAACATGTTTCGAGGTCAATTTAAACCTCCTCATCAGGGATTAATTATAGGGAATAACTAGAGGTATGAAACATTAATATAACCTGTAAAGGAAATATTAATTAAAAATTAATTAAGTTAAATATAATCAAAATTAATAATTGAGAAATTGATTGTTCAATAGAAAATAAAAATTTTCTATTATCTAGTCAAAGAAAATTACTTTAACCAATTAAATACTCTATCCCATACTTTATTATATCTTGAGAGGTCCCTTTTTAAATTGATAGCCTTGTTACCTTCTCTCTTTATAAATAACATCTCCATGAATTCTCTCTTTTTCTGATTTCTTTCATGATAAAGAATTTTA
>CAKNYM010053191.1:463227-491107 GCA_932195095.1 Andricus curvator | reverse complement strand
TCAAAATAAGTTTTTCCCATAATCTAATTTTTCTTATCTCTTTGAAAATGTAAAAAAGTTGAGAAATTATAGTGTGGTAGCCTCGGTGGTAGCAAAATGTTAAGAACAGAATTATTTTCCAATATATGTTCAAGATATTTTACTATTAAATATTAGTAAAACAATTTGCAGTTATACATTAATAAATCAATTAAATTTATCAATTAATTTTCACACGTGAAAAATTAAGGACAAAATCAACATAATTTTTTTTACTGTAGAATTAATCAAATTGTAATAATTCATTACTATATTAGTTACTAAATTCTTATATAATTTTCATCCTTAGTATTCCTATTGTCACTTTAACTTGAAATCCTTTATAAATGTTCTTTAAATAGTTTTTAATGTTCAGAAATCATTAGAAAAAAAAGAAATATTTAAGCAGTGAGTGCGTCACTCGTACTTTATACGCATTGTACGACTCCGCGCTTCGCAGTCACTGCT
This sequence comes from Andricus curvator, assembly GCA_932195095.1. NCBI lineage: Eukaryota > Metazoa > Arthropoda > Insecta > Hymenoptera > Cynipidae > Andricus > Andricus curvator. Next base: position 490,621 of record CAKNYM010053191.1, on the reverse strand, counting down.
TGGATTCGTCGGATTCGTCAAACTTTGTGGGACTCTGGACGAATTCGTAGGTCCAACGCTCCGCAACGCTGTGACTGTACAGCGTTCGGAGCTCCCGATTCCGAAAAAAGGATTCCGGTTCGTCAATATCAGAATTCATCAAAATCGTTAGGATTCGTACGAATTCGTTTACTTTGTTCGAACGATTTCATTTGAATCCTGAGTGAGACACCCCTCGTTGATAGACATTTAATCTCCTTGGTCTAAATTCATCTGTTTCGTTGAAAATTGAACTTTGTATTTTATTGAAAATTCGTCTATTTTGTTGAAAATTGCACTTTTTTAGTTTAATTCAACTGTTTTTAAATGAAAAATAAAATATGTATTTTTTGGTGGAAAAATCATCTAGTATATTTTTTGTCGAGAATTCATTTTTTGTCGAAAGTACATCACTTTGGTTGAAAATTTAACTATTTTGTTGAAAATCCCCTTTTTTTAGTTGAAAATATTATTTCTGAATTATGACCTCAAATATTCTTTTATAATTCACGCTTAGGTTTCTCTCACAAAATTTGTTGTAATAATCAATGGTCCTTTTTGTGAATTTGATAAATCAACTTATATAGGTTAAGTAATTTTGAATTTGACTGCACACTTATAACACTCTTCAAGATTTTTCCAAATTTTTTTTTAAATCAGCAATCAACAAATATTAAATCTACTTCTAGAATATTTATATAGTTGTGCTCAAAGCAAAAATGTGAAATTAAATTTTTTTCATTTGTTAAAATGTTTAATTTATTCTTCCTTTTGGAAAATTTAAAATAGTTCTCACATTATTTTCAAAATTTTCAATTTAATTAGTAGAGAAAAAAGTACTTTTTTAGATATCTACTTAAAATATAGAAAAAAACCTCTTCGGCCTCTGAAAATTATATTATCAAAATTTGTTGAGCTGAATATTGCAAATTTATTACTAAATTTTATTCAAGGTAATGAAAAAAATATTTTTCATAATAAAGCCAATTTAATATACTTGGGGGCTATTCAAGTATTACGTAAGCATTTTGAGAGGGAGGGGGATTAAAATAGATGCTTATTGTTGCATATTCGTAATGAAAACGTATGCTTACAATTGGTGTGTGTGGGGGGGGGGTCATGAATAGGGAAAATTATACTTACATAATACTTGAACGGCCCCTTAACAGGATTTTCAAAAAGTGGATCTTTTATATTTTTAACGGAATGTGATATTCTATCTTTTATTTCGAGATTGTACTTAAAAAAAGACTTTTAACTAAATTTGACTACTTGGATGCTATGTTAAATTTATCAAACGGAAAACATTAAATTTTGTATTTTAAAGCGCTGTAGACCTTTGTTTCACTGATAATAATGAATATTAAATTATGGTATATATTACTTAGATAACATAATTGATATTTCAATGTAAAAGATTTTAATTTTTAATAAGAAACAATTGAATTCATCCCAAAAAAGAAAATTTTTTGACAAGATAGCTGAATTTTTAACCAAAATTTTTAACCAAAAAAGATGACATTTTTTCCAAAAGAAACGAATTTTCTATAGAACAGTTGAATTTTTCAATACGAAAATATGAATTTTCTATCAAGAAGATCAATTTTTTACCAAAGTTAAATTCTTGAATAAAAAAATATTAATTTTCAACCAGTGGCATTTTTAATAAAAAAAGACGAATTGTCAACAAAATAGTGGAATTCTTAACCAAAACAGATTAATTTTCAAACAAAAAGGACAAATTCTCAACCACATAATTTAATTTTTAACCAAAAAAGATTTTTCAGTCAAGAAAGAAAAAAAATTTTACCCAAATTATAATTTGAGGGGATAAATGATTTTGAATAAAAAAAATAAACATTTCGAATAAAATTTTTTCTTTTTAAGGATTATTCACTCTGATCGTTGCTGCGTATGAACAAACTATGTAGGGGTAGTTTAATCCTCAAAATGCGATAACCTCTATATTTGTGTTTGTAATAAAAGATAAAAATATTAAGGGGTAGTTGACTCTCTTGAAATGTACTTATGTGAAAAACCCTGAAACACGTCAGCTTTAGAATTTTCTTTGGAATAAAATTATTTTTGTAAATATTTAGTTAATTTTACAATTTTGGCAGAGCAAAACTTTGTAAGAAGAATCATTTTTACCCTCATAAAAAATAAGGGATGCAATCCTTGTGGGTCGAAATGCTGTACATGATATCGGCGTTCGATAATAAATCTCTAATTGGTTTCAACAAAAATTTTGCGTAGAAACAGATATCTTTTAAAAATTGTTTTTGGGGGTGAACTTAAGGGGTGATTTTCCACCCTTTGAAATGTTTTTCAGCAGAAAAGAAAATATAATGGTCTCGAGAATGGTCTCGTATTTTTTTGTTCTCTACAACGCAGCGATGTTTCATTAAAATCGGTGACTGAAACTTCGATACCCTTCCTTTTTAGATCAAGGTAGAAATTATTAAAATTTACGAAAAATAATTGTTTAAACAAATTATTATTCTTCATAACTATCTTCTCCTATATAGTAATGCTAGATATTTGCGGTTTTTTGAGAATTTTTTCATTTTTTGTCAACTTTTCACCTAGTGAGGTAATAATTAATGCAAGTTGATGAACAATTGTTTAAACAATTTATTATTTTTTATAACTATCTTCTCTTCGATAATTACTAGAAAGTTGCGGTTTTTTCCTGAAATTTTTAACTTTGCTTTGGATTTTTAGTTATTAACAAATAATAAATAGAATATAGAGAGTATATTTTTTAAACAATCTTTTTTTATGTGAATATGTTTTTCTAATATAAAACAGATATTTTAATTATTCTTTAAATTTTTTATATGGGTCATATTATAAATGTAAATTATTTCTGATGTAGTTACTGAGACCCTTTTTGCTCAAATTAATATTAAAATTTATTATTTGTTCTTAACTAAAAAGTCAAAAAGAAGCTGAAATTTTCAGGAAACCCCGCAAATTTTTAATATTACTCTTAATGAAGATAGTTATAAACCATAATAAATTGTTTAAACAAGTATATTTGTTAACTTGCAATAATTATTATCTCACTAAATAAAAAGTGGACAAGAAGTTGAAAATTTCAGATAAAACCGTGATTATTTAGCAATAATATAGGAGAAACAATTATTGTTGTTAAATTTCAGTAATTATTACTACACTCTATATGAAAAGTGAAGAAAAAGTTCAAAATTTCAGACAAAACCACAACTTTCTAACATTTTTCGAAACATTATCGAAAATAATAATAAATGGTGTAAGCCATTATGTTTGTTAACTTGAAATAATTATACCTCACTATAATTTAAAAGTGGAAATTTTGAGACAAAACTGCAACTTTCTAGCATTATTCTGCACGAATATTATTATAAATAATAATAAATAGTTCAAGAAATTTATGTAAACATCTAATTATCAGTAAAAGGTAAGTATGTTATGTACTAGAAGAAGGGGAACTATAGTCTATCACATAATATGGGGATGGCGATTTGTCAAGCTCGGCGTAGAGGGCAGCATCGTGAGTGGAGATATACCTTGTACGCAGGCACAAGGCATTATCTACACTTTCCTTTTGCTTTTGTTATTTGGAAAGCGATTTGCTTCTTTATTTTTACACCCAATTGCCGCATGCACACCTGGCATTTCTAAAATAGTGCTTTAAGCGAACACCTCAACGCTGTGCTAGGAAGGACTGATATAATTCGAATAGCAGACGTTACCACGGTTGGAGCGGCCACAAGTGTCAGTCGCCGTCCCCATATGTAGTCATGAGTATGCAATGGCGGGAGGAGGCGGAGAGATTCGCAGTAGAAGAGAAGGTCGAATTAGACCAATCAGCTATTAGGGTTGTGGATAAGAGGGGAGAGCGGCGGATGGCAAGATGGGGAAGAAATGTCGATGATGGAGGGGTTGAGCTGGACGAGGGAGGCGTTAGATTGATAGGGAAGTATCAGGAGCAGTTATAGGGAAGGTACGCTTTGAAAGGAAGTTGGCCGAAGAGATATGGGAGGATTTGAAAGGGAAAGGAATGGTGAAGCCGTGGTGGGATAGGGAATGTAAAAAGATGAAAAGAAAGGTGCAAATAAAGTACAAGAAGTGGAAAGAGGGAACTGCGAAAAGGGAGGAGTACGTAGAAATGAGGAAGGAATTTAGGTTGATGCGTAAGAAGAAAGAGCAGGAAAAGGAGGAAGGTCTGTAAGAGGAGTTGAGAAGTGTTGGGACAGAAAGGGGCGTGTGGAAGATAATAAATAGGTTTAGGAAGGATAGAGTGGGGATAAGCGAGAAGATAGGGAGTGAGGAGTGGAGGAGTTTTTAAAGAATCATTTCAGGACTCAGATTCAAGGAAGAGAGATGATGGGAGTAGTGAAGAAAGTATGGAGAGGGGGTGGGATTCCCAGGAGGGTGGAGAGAAGGGTTAATTCTGCCACTGTATAAGAAAGGAGATAGCGGTAGGCAGGATAATTATAGAGGGTTTACGCTGATGAATACGGCGTATAAAGTATATGTACGCGATTGTGGTGGCGGAGAGGCTACGGAAGGATATCAAGGGGAAAGGAATATTGCCGGAGACGCAGGCGGACTTTAGGGCGGGAAGGAGTACTATCGACAATATCTACGTTCTGCAGCACGTGGTGAATAGAGAATTAGGGAAGAAGGGGTCGAGATTGTACGCGTTTTTTGTGGATCTCAAGGGCGCGTTTCCTTCGGTAGATAGACAGAGGTTGTGGGAGGCGATGAAGGCGAGGGGAGTGGAGAGAGGCCTGATAGCGAGGGTACGGGAGGTATAGGAAGAGACGAACGATAGGGTGAGAGGAGGGGAGTGAATTTTTGGGGGTTTCTGGATGGATAGGGGGCTGAGACAAGGATGTCCGCTTAGCCCAACGCTTTTTGCGATTTTAATCGCAGATATGGAAAGTAAGCTAGCGGCCGGAGTGGTAGGAGGAGTTAGGGTAGGAGGGGTTAGGATATGGTCACTCGCGTATGCAGATGACATAGTGCTGCTGGTAAAAAGCGAAGAGGCCTTAAAGGAGATGATGAAGAGGTTGAGAAGATACCTGGATAACAATAGGTTAAAGCTGAATGCGGAAGAGTCCAAGGTTATGGTGTTCAGGAAAGGAGGTGGAAAGAAGAAGGGAGGTGAGTGGAAGTGAAAGGGAAAGGAGGAATGGGGGAGTGGATGGTCATATAAAAGAGAGAGTGAGAAGGGCAAATGTGGTGATGAGGCAGGTGTGGGGCTGGGAAAGAAGTTGTTCGCAGATGTTTTTGGAAGGAGAATGAAATTGTTCGAATCGCTAGTGATGGGTGTCTTATTTTATGGACTGGATGTGTGGGGTTGAAAGGAAAGTGAGGAGATGAATAGGATACAGGAGATGTATGTAAAGTGGGCACTGGGGTTGGCAAGAAATACTCCTCATTTTATTGTCAGGAGGGAGACGGGGTTAGCGAGTTTAGGAATTATAACAGGGAGTCGGACGTGTAAATATGAGGACAAAATTTTGGAAGAGGGGGGGGGGGGAGTAAGCTGGTTAGGGAGTGCTGGTGGGAGAAGGATAGCAGGAGGGGGGTTGTGAAAATGGAGGTTGAAAGGGAAAGGTATTTTAGAACGAATGAACTGCAGTTGGATGAAGTGAGAGAATGGAAGAAAGCCTGGAGAGAGAGAGAGGAGGCAGTAGGGGAGGGGAGAATAAGAGGGTCAAGGTTTAACGGGAACTAAGGGTCGATTATGCCAAGGGAGAGAGCGCAATATTTGTGAGAAAGGAAAGAAAGGAAGTCAGGAGCTTATAACGAGGATGAGATGTAGGTGCATGGAGGGTTTTAATAGGTTCTGGCTTTTTAAGGAGAAGAGGAAGTGTGAATTGTGCGGGAAGGGTGATGTAAGATTGGAGCACTGGTTGGTGGAGTGCGAGGAGGTGGAGAGGAGTGGGATAAGTATGGAGGCATTGATGTATGCAAGGGGTGACAAAAGGGCAGTAGCATGGGTGAAGGGGGTGTTGAGTAAGATGGTGAAGAAGAGAAGCAAGAAGGAAGAGGAATGGCGAAGGAAAGATTGTAAATAAGAGAGGAAGTAGATATAAGTAAAATGTAAATATTGTAAATGTAAATAGTAGATAAGTATTAGGTATTAGCCGTGGAGGCTGAGTTTGACAATGCGAGGAAAAGCGAGAAAGTAGGGGACATGCGTGCGAGACGAGGCGAAGCGAGGAAGGCAAGGCGATTAGAGCGAGCAGTCTTAGAGATAAGGTGTGGATTCACGTTAGTTTTAAGGGTTAGTTTTAAGAAAATTCTGTAAAAATGGAAGTGTAAGTAAAAGACAATTTTTTAAGGCTAGCAGGCCGAAAAATAAACGTTTATCGATCTACTAGAAATAATTCGTATTTTAAAAATCGCAAGAAAAATCATAATTAGCGCAAAAAACTCGCAAACTCCAATTTTTCACTTATGACGATTTTTGGGACCCTATAAAACAGACTTATGGGGGTGACATTTAAAACTTTTCTAATTATGAAGAGAAATGTTGAGTTTCAACTCGATTCACCTAATACCCAGATAGCACAAAAGTTTGCGGCAAGCTTGCCTAAACCTTGCGATGCAAGGTTCAGAGGCTTGCATCGCAAGGCTCAGGCAAGCTTTCAGCAAATAAGAAAATGTCCGCCATGCGGCAGTATTGCGAAGCAAGGTTGAGGGAACTGTGCCATGGGAACCTTGATGCAAGCTTGCCTGCAATATTCAGGGAATATTGGAAGAAGATTCGTCGGAAAGTTTTATTTAAAATGTTTTTCTTAAGTAAGATATCTCATACACTTTTGTACACACGTGAGGCGGCATTCTGGGAAAACATTGAAAAACTACTGCGCAGATCTAGGTGCCATAGAAAACTACTGCGCAATGGATCTAATTAAAGATTGCCATGCAGCGTTTCCTCAATCTTACTTCGCAATATTGACGCATGGCGGACATTTTCTTATTTGCTGGAAGCTTGCCTGAACCTTGCAATGCAAGCTTTCCAACCTTGCATCACAAGGTTTAGGCAAGTTTGCCGCAAACTCTTGTGCTATCTGGGTATTGACAATTCTATCTAAAATATACATAAACTTTTTTTTCCAATGGTAGTGGGGAAAGGGTCGACGAAAGGCCACGTTGGTTCTACACTTAGGTGTTAAAAAAAAATAAAACGCATGGCCAGAAAACAGAAAAAGGTTTTCTGAAAAAAATATTACAACACAAAATCAATAAATTGTAACCCAAATTGTTGATTTTTAAACCAGAAAGATTAATCATTTACCAAAAAAAAAAAAACGAATTTTGAACAAAATACATGAATTGTCAATTTACCAAATTAATTGACGTTCCCGTATGAAATAAAAAACAATGTCTACTGGTCCCAAGTTCGAAAATAATTAAACAATCTTCAAATACAGTTATTTGTTTAAAAAAGGTTTTCTTAACAAAAAAAAATTGTTTCGACGATTTCAACCATAGAAAAAAAGTTTAATTTCGAAACTGGAAACAGGGAAGTTGTAGAGAATTTTTTCCTCAAAAAAATAAGCCATCATTTATTAACCCTTAAATGGTAACGTCGGGTCACTCGTGCCTTGACCAAATCTTCTCCCCTTGCTAGCTTAGAGAAAAGCGTGGGAGGCAGGCCCAAACTATACTCTAAATAATTGTACACTAGTAGGCTATAAGCTCCCCAAGTGCCGTCACTCTAGTCCGTAAATAGCATTTGTAGAAAACAGTCGAAATTCCGGAAAGGCACGAGTGACCCGACGATACCATTAGCGTTGGCGAAAAGTGTAACGTAATTAAAATTCTTTTTTCAAAATTCTGATGTTTTTTTTATTATGAATTGATGTTTTTTATTATGAATTGATAGATTAAACTTACCTGATAGTTTTTTAAGATAAATTTTAATGGAAATTCGAATTTCTGAATTTTTTTCCCAAATATTGATGTTTTTCGACTATAAATTGATGAATTAAAGTTATCCAAAAGTTTTTTAACCTGAATTTTAATTGCAATTTGAACTTCTCAATTTTTTCGGAAACCTCATGTTTTTTGACTATAGATTGATGAATTAAAGTTGACCAAAAGTTTTTTAACGGGAATTTTATTGGAATTTCTACCTCTTTATACGTACTTTGAAAAAACTTGATTTTCATGTTCAAAGATTAAGCATTCCTTTTATTTATACAGAATCTCAATCTTTTTTTTCTTACAGTACTTTTTTTACCCTTTAATTTCCCGTTTGACTTAAAAAAAAAATTAATTACATCCTAAGTTATGATTTTTTTGACAAAATGGTGCATTCTTCACGTTTTTATTTGTTTATTTCATTATATTGTTTAAAAAAATGATAAAATCAGCAATATAGTGATTCATCCTTATACTAGGATAGTTGATGAAATTTCATGAATTTTGTGGAATTTTTTAGAGCACTTTAGAGCACTTTTCAAAGCGCCAGACACGAGTGACCCGACGATACCGTTTAAAGGGGTCGAAAATGACGTTACCATTTAAGGGTTAAAATTCAAGCATTTTTCAAAAATTGGTAAGAAGCGATTGTATAAGGAAAAATTCGATTTTAAAAAAATTGTTAAAATAAATGTTTTTTGTAAGTTTTAAAATTTGTTCATTAAAAATTATATTTTTTTTATCTGGAATTACATAATTTGTAATATTATTCTGATTTTTAAAATAATAGAAAAACTATTTTTCTCGGAGATCTGATTTTTTTTAGCACGACAGCTACCTAAGTTAAAAGTTGATATATGTATTCTGCATTAATTTTCATTTTAGGTTGAATTTGATAGCTATACTGAACAGTTTTTAAGTTTCGTTTTAAAGTTTCATGAAGTTTAAAAAAATTATTATATTTTTTTTAAAACAAAATTATACAATAAACAGTTGGCTCTTAACATTGCAAAACGAATGTGATATAATGAAGCCTGCCAGTAAGTTAATAGCGCTTCAAATTATACAATTTTTACTTCCATCCTTCAAAGATTTTATAATTTTAAATTCAAAACTTAGGAAATCAAAGAAATTAATATTCAAAATTGGACAAATACAAATAGAAACCCTTGATAGTTAAATAATTAAAGTTGTTTAACGACAAACATTGAAGTTTGAATAATCTCCGATTGATACTGAATATATTAGGCAATTGTAAAATTAAAAAAAGTTTTAAATTGTATTCTCAATGCTGCAAGATTCTACAATTCTAAATTAAAAACATTATAAATTGAATAAATTTAAATTCAGTTATTCTAAATTAGACTTTAACGTTTATATCTATCAGAATTCTACAATAGTAATTTCAAATTGAAATCGTTTGAGAATGAATAACTTTCACTTGAAAGCAGTCAAAATTAATTATAAATTTAGAACTTAAAGATTTTGAAATTAACAACTTTGACTATATTTCTTTAAAAATTAAATCATTTTATAAACAATTCTTAAGAAGTGAACGCCTTTTTATTATAATAGCTGAATAGTTAAAATTTAAACTATTCTAAGTTGAAAAAGTCAAAAATTGAATACTTTCAGATGGATACTTGCAAAATTAGACTGTTTGAACTTGAACTTTTGCATTAAATAAGTTCTAAAAATATCGATCTTAAACATAAATATTCATTTATAATTTTTGTCATGTTTTAATCACTGTCATTCTTTTTTTTTTGTAAAAGAAGTTTTTAAATTATAATTTGCTGTTAGGATTGCTAAATTCCGAGGAAATTTCAGAACAAAAATTTGGAAGTTTCCAAAAATTGAAATGATTGATAAATTTCATTTATTTGTATGTTTATTCATAATTACTATAATTTTTATCAGAATATGTAAAACTCAATAAACGAGTAGAAATAATAAGTTGATGAAATTATTGAAAATCATTTTGCTCTATAGATAATTTATATTTCAAATTTCTCGTTTCGTGATGAGTATTTTTTTTAACTAGAAAGAACAGAGAAATTTTGTGTAAATATTCTTTGAAATCTGGAATGATTACTTTAGAAAATGTAAGTGCAAATAATGAATTTGAATACCAAATGGACAGTATAACTGTCATTATTCTTCAATAGTTTTCAAATTTGTCAAATACAGGCCTCACAGACCGGTACCTATATACCCTATTGTACCCTATATTCAGTTAAGGTCCCTAAAGTACCCTATTTTCAAGATTTGGTCCCTATGGTACCCTATTTGCAACCCATAATGAAAAAAATGAAAAAACTAGTTCTCGTCCGATCACTGAAGTTAAGCAGCGTTGGGCGCGGTTGGTACTTGGATGGGTGACCATTCGAGAATACTGCGTGCTGTTGGCCCATCGTGGGTGTGGTGAGCCCACACTTGTAGTTATTTACTACAAGAAACTATCCACCTAGAAACACTACCCGAATCGGGTAGTGTCACGCCTACCCTGAAAGGGAAATGGCCTAATGGTATACATCCAAGAGTCAAGCATTTAAAAAAATAGCTACAATCAGGGAATTTCTGTAAGAAATAACTGTAAAAAATAATGAGGGCTGCCACATACAGTCACTATTAGTCACTTTTTTTTCTCAAATCACTTTTTAGTCTCTTTTAAAATGAAAAGATCACATTAGACACTTTTCTTTCAATAAATTAACTCATGGGTTAAGCACTATTCAATTCAGGTCTATACCTATTTCTGAATTGTCTTGAATTCTTTTGAAATATTTCGGGGTATTTTTAAAGATTCCAAGAAATTTTTTAATAGATTTCAATAATTTGAAGGGATTTTAAAGATTGTAGTGTATATTTTTAAAACTTTTAAGGCATTTTCAAGAGTTTTTAATTTGAAATAATTTAGGAAATTTTTTATTAATTTCATTAATTTGAAGAGATTTCAAAGCGTTCGAAATATTTTAGGAAAAAGAATTTTCTAGAATTGCAGAAGATATGGAACGATTTTACAGGACTTCTAAGGTTTTAAGATATTTTAAAAGATTTTACGTTATTTGTTTAGATTTCCGAGGATTTCAATGATTTTAGGGGATTTTTTAATATTTTAGTGTATTTTAAAGAATTTATTCACGAGAAGTGAGGTATTTCGTAGGATTTTAAAGATTTGAAGAGATTTAGAATTCACCCTGAATTCTTATTAATTTATCCTTAATTCTTTGAAATTTTCTTGAATTTTATGATTTCTCTTGAATTCTTCTAAATTTACTCAATTCTGCTTAATTCAATGGATTTTTTTGAATTTTTAAAATTTTTTATTTAATCGATCCTGAGGATCAATTAATAAAATGATCAAAGGATTTGAAATATTTAAATAGTATATTAGTCATTTTAAAAGATTACAAATAAATTTGTAATGGATTTCAGTAATTTAATGCATTTCAAAGGATTGGAAATATTTGACGGTATTGGAAATATTTGACGGTATTGTAAAAAATTCCCAGGCACTTTCAAGAGCTTTAAAACGTTTCAAGGGATTTTAAAACATATCAAGGGATTTGAAATATTTTTGGAAATTTTAAAGAATTTCCAGAACTTTTTTTATTTATTCCAATAGTTTGAAGGGATTTCAAAGAATCTGAAATATTTGATGTGTTTTAAAAGATTTCAAGGCATTTTAAAGAGATTTAAACAATTTCAAGGTATTTCCGAGGGTTTTAATAATTTTAAGGGATTTAAAAAAAATTGCATGCAGTTTTAAAGAATTTCGGAAGATATGGAAGGATTTTACAGGACCTGTATGGTTACATGATATTTTAAAATATTCCGAAGGATTTTATAAGATTTCCGAGGATTTCAATGGTTTTATGGGGGTTTAAGAGCTCTCAAGATATTTTAATCAATTTTCCAGGGTTTCTGGAAATATCAAATTTCATAAAACTTCACGGGATTTTATGATATTTTAATGAATTTCAAAGAATTTATTCACAAGATGTGATTGATTTCGTAGGGTTACAAAGATTTCAAGAGATTTTCAAATATGTTTTGCAATTCATTTGGAATTCGACTTGAATTCTTATTAATTTATACTGATTTTTTCTTAATCCTTTTGAATTCTTCTAAATTCACATAATTTTACTCAATTCAGTAAATTTTTCAAAATTTTTTGTTTTATTCATCTTGAAGTTTTTTAAATTCAGCTTAAATTTTTAGGAATTCCATCAAATTCTTTTAAATTCTCTTTAATTTTTCTAAACTCATTTCAAACTTATTCGCAATTCAATGATTTTTTTCATATTTTTGAATTGTTTTTAATTCACTTGATTGTTTTTTAAATTAAGCTTGATTTTTTTATGAATTTCGTCGAACTCTCCTTATTTCCCTTAAATTTCTCTAAATTTTATTGTAATCAATGGAATTTTTTCAATTTTTCAATTTGTTTCCAATTCATTTGACTTTCACTTGAATTATTTTGTAGTCATCAGACACTTTTTTTGGTTAGAAATTAGTAGGGTTCCAAAGATTTGAATTTTTTCAATTCACCTTCAATTGGTTTAAATTCTTTGGAATTCTCTTGAATTTTTTAATTTACTTGAATTCTTCTAAATTCCTCAATTCTATTTAATTCAATTGATTTTTTTCGAATTTTTAATAGTTTTTACTTAATTGGTCCTTAATTCTTTTAACCTCACCGTAAATTTTTATGAATTTCATCGAATTCTTCCCTTTTACTTTAAATTCTTCTAAATTCATTCCAATTTTACGGAAATCAATGGAATTTTTTTTATTAATAGAATTTTTCCGATTCATTTGAATTCTTTGGAATTTAACTTGAATTGTTCTGAAGTATTACGAATTTATCCTGAATTTGTTACCCTTTGAGCACGAAAAAAGTACCCTATGAGCGTGACCAAAAGTACCCTTTGGTCCCTATATGTTACCCCATAGGGACTGTGAGGCCTGCAAATAGAATATCACAGTTCTCAGGTTTGCATATGACTTTCATATTCTTTTAAGCATTTTAACTGGAGATTCAAAATTAGAATTTATTTAACTCGATTGACTAAAATTGAATTTAAAATTATAGGCAAACATGAGGAAAAGCGAGATGACCATGGCTATATCGCAAGGCACTTTGTCAGGAAGTACCTAATACCAGAGGAATGTGATCCTGAAAAAACGACGAGTACTCTTTCAACTGATGGAGTGCTGACGATTTCCACCCCCCTGAAACCTGAGGCGATAACAGCTAAAGAAGAAAAACCTATAAAAATTGAACACACTGGAAAACCTGCCATCGAAAAAAAGGAAGAAGAACCCGAAGAAAAGCAAAGGTTAACTTCTAGTCAGTCAACCTAGGGACACTTGAATAGTTCCCAAGCCAATCTTTTTATTTCTCGCTTCTCATTTTTTTTTTTAATTGTGGCATTATTCAGAGTTCATATGTATTGCTTATCCTTATAATTAAGTTCATATAGCATTTATTGTTGAGTTCAAAAAAGACATGAATTTTTTTATATATGTATGTAGATTAGGAGCATACTATCATTTTGTATAAGGAAAACTTTTATTAAACCTTGTACATAAGACTAATAAAAATTTTGTCCAAGACTCACAGTTATTTGTTAAAATTATTTTAATTTTAAGAAGCTTACATGTTAACAAAATGGTTACTAAATTAGACAAGTTTGGTGTCTACATTTGTTCAAGTCTTTATTTGTATTCACTTAGTAAATCTAATAATTAGTTCTTAAGATATCTTTACTAATATCCACTATAGTAAAAATAAATGAAGAAAAACAAATATGAAACCAATTAACTTCTTACACATTTCTCTACAATAAAATATAAATAGGAACAAAAGACATAAAACCCGTATATACGAAATCATAGATCGTATTTTCTCACTATTTTATCATTCAACGCAAATCACACTACATACAGTAAATTGCAGTCTTCCTTTCTTCATTTATTACGAAATTACAGAGATATGTCAATTTCAGAAAATTGTCAAGAATATTTGGTTTATGGTTCTTGCAGAGGCACACAATTTTTCTTCGATGTAACGAAGAAGTTAATTTTAAAAATAAAATAAAATAAAAAATTGTATATCTACTAAATTGTATTTCTACGAAAAATAATTTTGGAAAATTTTGAAATTCAAAAAATATTTTAACTTAGTTTTGTGTTTTTGATTTTTTTCAAATTATATTTTGGTATAACTCTTGACCTCTTAGAGCTGAAGGATTATTATGAAAGTTAAATTTCTGGATGTCAGAACTTTAAAAAAATTTATTTATTTACATAAGAAGCACTGTCAAGATTTTTTTTCTTGATTTATCACATAATGAAACTAGAAAACATTTACTTCTTTCTTTTGAGAAGACTTATTTTGCAGGATAAAAAATCTAAATTCAATTAATTTAGGTACCAGTACAAATTATTTGTCGGAGTCTGAATTCTTGGAAAATTTCTAATCGCTTTTCTTTAGATGCAATTTTTCATTTCTTTTGCAACCTTTTAAGAATGCAACTGATGCAGGCTGGGTGATAAAAACCATTATCACTTCTTATGGAATCAAAAAGTCATAAGACATTCGAAACTTCGCGAAATTTCCGAGGAAATTTCTAGACTCGAATTTTCTACGTCGCGAACGTGCCGGCCGGCTGTCGACTATATAAAGCCACGAGTTAGTAGCGCTCCCCTTCAGTACTAATTTTGACCAGCCAGAGCCAAGTGTAAGCAACTGTATTCAAAGCTCGTACCGCGAACTAACGATTACAAACGCTTTAAATCACGTGAAGTTTTTTTTGGAAACATTTGCAAATCAATTTTAAAATCACCATGAGGTCGAGAATGACAGTCATTCCCAAAATGATGTCTCAATGGTGGGAGACGCTGGACCGACCCCATCGACTTTTTGATCAACATTTCGGATTGGGGATGAACCCGGAGAATTTTTTGAGGTCCTCGATTTTTGACCGAAGATTTCCTTCTGCCTTTTTTCAACCCTGGGAAGAATTCATGAGGGAATCTATGAGGGAGTCGGTGAGGGACGAGGAAAGAGGAACTTCAGTTGTCAAGGCAGATAAAGACAAATTTCATGTTGCCTTGGATATCCGGCAATTCAAACCTGATGAAATCAACGTCAAAGTTGTCGACAACTGCATCGTAGTCGAAGGTAAATATTTTAAAAATGGCAGTGTCTAGTGTATAGTCGTCCCGAAAAATTAGGTAGTTGGAAAAGGGGCTGGACTAGTCGTCCCGAAAATTCGGGACGACTAGCCGTAAGCTTATGAAAAATATTTGACTCGGGACGACTAGACACTTCTTTAAAAAATCGTTTATTTAATTCCAGTTTTTTAACTTTCTGTTGATTTAATTTTAATTGAGATATTTAAAAATTTGTTCTTTAAACTTCATTTCGATCATTTATTTTAAAGACAGTGTTTTTGATGCTTTCAGATAGAACAATGTTTAAATATTACACATTTGCACAGTATACCAGGATGGTCACTTTTTTTTCTCAAATCACTTTTTAGCCAATTTTTAAAAAAAAGTCATTTGTATAAAAATACAAATAAAATATTATGTAACATTGTTTATGACTTCTTAGTGTGAAAATTCAGATGTTCGAAGAAATTTTAGACTCAAATTTGAGTTTGCAATTACGAACTCTTCAATTAATATTTTTTGCCCAAAACTTGTTTCCCACAATGTTTTTGCAAATATAGCCTTAACGTAGTTTTGGGCTAAAAATTTAATAATAGAATTTGTTTACCTTGATCGACTTAAAATGGAATTTTAAATTACAGGCAAACATGAGGAAAAACAAGACGACCATGGCTACATTGCAAGGCACTTTGTCAGGAAGTACGTAGTGCCTGAGCAATGTGATCCTGAAAAGACTACAAGTTCCCTTTCTTCTGATGGAGTCCTGACGATCACTACCCCCAGGAAGCCTGAGGCGATCCAAGAAATGAAAGAAAAACCCGTACAAATCGAACACACCGGAAAACCTGCCATCGAAAAAAAAGAAGAACCTCAAGAAAAGCAAAAGCTTGCTGCAAGTAATTGAAAAAAGAAATGTCTAAGATTCTACGGGACACGGAAACTCTCTCGTCGTTTAATACCTCGTTTTTTAAGACTGTTTAAATTTACGTAGTTTAGTCAGTTTAAATTTCCGTAGTTTCCCATTTTTTGTAATTTCAGGCATCATAATGATAATTCATGTTCACTAAGTGTAACTCTTAATAAGTAGAATTTATCGCTCATCTGGAATTTGGTATAGACTTCGAATTTTTTTATTTCTTTAATTGATTTGTAGTTAACGGAGTTATTTGTATAAGGAAAAGTATTAATAAATCTTGTACATAGAAGGAACAATTGTGTTAATTCAATTTTTACAGTAGCCACTTTCCTATTTTATTGATCGGCTTGCAAATTTTCAGAAATTGAATTTATTTTTAATTCTGTATTAATTTTTGAAACCTTTTAAAATGTAGCAATCGTAATTTGTTAAATTCTTTTTAATTTTAAAGAAAAAAAGTCTTTTGGGAACTTCTCATTTTTTTTTTATGTAAGAAATTTATTTTGAAGGTTATATTTTATCATCTACTTTAAATAGGTCGGTTGTGGACAAAAATTTTCAATGATAATTTTCTAAAAGTAAAGTAATTGATTTTTTTTGTGGTAAACTAATTTAATTTTTTCATTAATTTGAAATAACTTCATACTAAACGTTTTTGTCATTCCGTATTTGTTTATCAGGGAATGTAAGGGATTTTGAGGAAAAAAATGGCAATATTTAGGGGATGTGTAATCTCAAATCATTTTTAAAAGGTAGTCACTATCCTCCCTTCTTAAACTGAAAAGATGACTTGAAATATTTTACGGTAATTTAAAAGAATGCAAGACATTTTTTGATAGATTTCAATGATATGAAATTTATTTCGAAGGATTTTAGAAATTTTAGAGGATTTTTAAAGCTTACAAGGAATTTACCAGAGTTTTTAAAAAGTTTCAAGGGATTTAAAAAGATTTCAAAGATATTTGCATTATTTTAGGGTATTTTAAATGATTCCAATACCTTTTCAAGAGCAAACTTTCAAAGATTTGAATGATTTTAAAGGATTTAAAAAAATGTCATGGGGTTTTAAGGAATTTCCTACATTTTCGGAATATTGGGACCAATTTTATAGAACCAATAAGGTTTCAGAACATTTTAGGAGATTCCGAGGGATTTCATTAACTGTGAAATATATATTTTGTGCAACAGAACCTCGAAATATCGCAGATTCTGCAAATTAAAATATTGAATTGAAAAATTTTTAAGAAACTTACTTTTCTTAACAGCGAAAAGTGAATAAAACTTCAAAAAATAAATTTTACCTCGTAACTTTACATTAACAATCCGTTAATTTCGTTAACAATCCGTTGATTTCATTAACTAAAAATGACATACTTTGTTGTTGAGTGTGTGACGTTACGAACCTTTCAAAATTGTTTGCAATTTTCTCTTCAATATTTTGGTAAAATGAACGTTTTCTCCTGTAATTTGTTTTTATAATCCTTAATATTTATATTATTAGTCGAATTCAAAATTTAACTGAGAAGTTCAACCGCGCGAATTTTAAATACTCATTTTAAAAAAATGATCCGGTGCACTAAAAAAATAAAAATATATATATAAATGGAATAGGGCCGCTATTAAAGAAACAGCTAATTTTACCGGTTAGTCCATTTATTTGTACAATGTATTATACACACAGTCGTACATTAAGTATCATACAGATGATAGTGTTATAAAAATATTATTTATTGTAATATATTAGGCTTGTTTCTGTAAATTACAAATCGGTAATAAAAGTGAATATAACTATCGAGGTAGGTATGTCATTGAGAAAAAAAAATCAGTCAAAAAGCATGAGAGTAATAATGAAATTGAAGTCGAAGTAACATAATTTTGAAGCCGTTTATACTAATCCTCACTTCTTCTTCTCCTCGGCCTTTTCTTTTTCTTTGATGGCAGGCTTTTCGGAACTTGCCTTCACCGCCGGTTTTCCAGTTTGTTCAATTGGGATGACCTTCTCGTTTTGAAGCTGGAGTTGTTCCTTTCTTGGAGCCATGATTGAGAGGACACCATCCGAGGAGAGACTTGATTTTACCTGCTCGACGTCGCACTGCTCAGGAATTAGGTACTTCCTGACAAACTGTCTTGAAATCCAACCATGTTCGTCTTTCTTCTCCTCGTGTTTCCCGCTGACGACGACGTACTTGTCGACCACCTTGACGTCGATTTCTTCCGGCTTGAACTGCTGGACATCAAGCTGGACCTGGAACATTTTTTAAGCACCAAATTATTATTTTAATGTTTTATGAAAGGTTTCACGAAAATTGTTTATGGAAATTTTTATGTAATGCTTTACATTTCGAAATCGAAATTCACTACAGACAACAGGAAAATAAAATTAGGTAAATTGCAGTTTTGAAACTTGAGAAATTAAATTCAGAATAAATTAAACAAAATTTAAATTCTAATGTTTAACATTAAAATTTAAATACGAAATTCTTGGAAATTTAAATTCAGCGACAAAATTTGGAAAACACTCAAACTAAAAAAAAAAAATAAAATGGGGAAAGAAAAGAAGACAACCTCCAAATCCCCTGCCTTCTTTGTTTCTCTCGTCTTTTTGTATTTTTTTGTAATTTCTACACCCTTTTTACAGTTTTAGAGATTTTCAAAAACAAAAACTTATAAAAATAAATTTGCAACCGAACAGTCGAGAAACAAAAATTAAATTTCAACAAAAAAAATGTCGCATTTTCAACTAAATGTTTGATTTTTTAACCAAACAGTTGCATTTATAACCAAATAGTTGAACTTCAAGCAAAAGACAAATGTTTTAGAAGATAATTGAATTTTCAACTCGAAAAGCTGAATTTTCAACAAAAAGATTGATTCTTAACGAAAAACGGGATAGTTGATATTTCAACCATAAAAAAATAAATTTTTAAGAAAATAGTCGAATTTTGAACAAAATAATTAACTTTTCAACAAAACAGTTGAATTTTTATCCAAAAAGACGAATTTTCAGGTAAAAGAAGATACATTTTCAATCAAAAATGGAAAGTAACATTTTCAGTGAAAAAATTAATTTAAACCAACATTAGAAAAAAAATTATCAACAAAAATTGTAAAATTTTCAACCGAAAAAGACGAATTTTCAGAAAAAAACAGAAGATAAATTTTCCATCGAAAATGAAACTAGTCAAATTTTCAAGCAAAGAGGTGAGTTATCAACTGAAATGATGAATTTTCCAAATAAGAAGACGAATTTTCAACAAGTAAAGATTTTTCAGTCAAGAAAGAAAAAAAACTTCATCCGAATTGTTAAACTTTCAAGTTAAAAGATCATTTTTCTGTAAAACATTTTGAACCTGAAAATATGAATTCTCAATAAAATGTTTAATTTTCAACGAACCAGTTGCACTCAAACCAAGAAGACTTAAGTCTTCTACAAAAGAAACACGAATTTTCAACTAAAAAAGGATCATTTTTATATATAATTTATATATCAATTTTGAGATAAAAAACAGTCGAATTCAACCAAAGAAGACAAATTTTCAACAAAATAGTTGAATCTTCAACCAAAGAAGATTAATTTTCAAATACACAGTTGCAATATTATCCTAAAAGATAAGATTTCTACTGAAACACATGAATTCTTCAACCCAAGATACGAATTTTAAACAAATAAATTTCGCTGGCTTTTCCGTTACTTTTTTTTTTAATTTCCATGAATTTTGTAGTTAAATTAAACTTTTACTCACTTTTATTCACTTGAAATATAAAAAGTAAAAAACAAAGTATGTAGCTGATTGTAAGAATGGAAAAAAAACAAATTTGAAATTACACTTAAGTTTAACGAAAGTAAAAATAAAAATTTGAACAAAATCAGTGCTTACTTGGAACTTGTCCTTGTCGGATTGAACTGTAGAAGCTCCTCCGTCGTTTTCGCGCATAAGGTCGGCCCAGGGTCGGTAGTAGATCATCGGACATCTTCTGGGTGCAAGTTGTTCAAGTCTGCGAGGAGACAAAAGTTGCTCAGGACGTAGACCAATGCCAAAGTTTTGGTCCAGGAGCTGGTGCGGGCGGTCCAAATCTTCCCACCAGTCGGAGAACAATAATGGAACGAGCGACATTTTTCTTTGTTATGGAAATTTAAAATTTCTTTCTCAGTTGCTTGTCTTAACAACACACGTATTTTGCACAACAAAATATCTGAATGCTCTTTGCGGCTAAGACTTAGTTCGTTTTCAGAACTAGATACCTCTTTGGTTGCTATTCGAATACTGGCGTTGCCGGCCGGTCGCCGTATTTATTGGATCGCTACCCCTCCGCGCCGCAGGTCAGAAAGCTCTCGAATAATCGCCAAACGTCGCGAATTTTTTGTTGTTTTCAGAGTATAAAATGTATCTAATCGCGGTGTTCGAGGTCGTTTTTTTATAGAAATGTGATAAAAATGCATTTTTTCAAGTTACGAAACGATAACAGAAGTGCCCCTTGAAATGGTCGAGGAAACACGAGGATTTTCAGACTCCTCGAGGAAAACCGCGAGAATTAATTGATTGGCTCGTGGTTTTCCTTGTACGGAAATAACACCAGGATTTCCTCGAGGATTTCTTTTAAAAGGGTGACAATTTTGATAATAAATGAATTAAATAAAAATGTTTTACAACAATTTGGTTAGAATATAGATTTTTCAGGACATTATAAATTGGTTGCAACTATTGGGACGGAATTTTTCTTATCGCAACAGGTAAAATAATATTTGCTGGAGTCGCTTCTCGTGAATTCTGGGCGTTTCTACGCCGCAAACCCACGAACCTGCTCGAAAATTCGACCGTCAGCAATATTACATCCCAGCACTTTCTTTCTAAATTTAAATTCGATTAAAGCACTATATTTTGTCTAATTTTATTCGATCCTTTCTATTTTCTATTTTTTACTTAAAAATTAAAATTACATAAAAAAGTGTAAATTTTTTAAATGTATTTTTTATTTTTAAGATTGAAATTATATATACATATTTTTTATCAAAATTCATATCAGAAATGAACAGCTTCTCAAATTTTTTAATATTAAAATTTGTTTTTGTCTTGCATTGTGTGAATTGGATTAAATTATATCTAGAATTGGTAATGATAAATTCGCCCAACAGAAAATTTTTTCAGCACTTATTATGAGATTGGTTTACACTATTTTTGCAATATCTACTTAAAAAATAGACAAATTGGCTTCATCCTTGGCTCATTCTATACCGAATCTTGCGAGCATTCAACACTTTGATAAGAACAATCTTTAGCTCTGACATAATTAAAATTTAAAATTAACAGAACTTAATGAATCATCAAAAAAGAGGTGAACTTAAACTTTTCACCGGTATTATACATAGATCGAGATTTTTCTCGTTAGTTCCAGTCTGTAGTCACAAGCTACACCGAACAGAACGTTATTTCAGATGTTTTAAAATTAGTATGTTTCGGCGCTATCCATAAATTATCTAACACATTTCTTCCAAATTTACAATTATTTAAACAATTTTTATTTGTTTAAACAATTTTTTCACGCTCAAAATCGTGAAAAGTTATTATAATCTGAAATTAATGTCGCAGTTAATTAATGTTAAGCCTGCGCGGTCGTACTCAGTCGATTTCGTTTCAAGTTAATTTTCACTTTGAAAGGATCAAAACGCAGTTTTTCTTCAATATTAGAGTATCCGCGATGATAATCTATGGTAATTTTTTCTTATTATAACTCATTTTTTAAATGTTGAAATTTAGGGAAAATTTTTTTTTTGTGTTTTTGCTCAAAATACCAATTTATAATAACAAATGTAATAATTTTTGTACTTGAACAATCATTAATTCACATTCTAGAAGGATTCAAAAGTATTCGTGAATTTTTTGAAATTTTTTAAAGCGATTTAACACGTTGAAAACTGTACACGGGCGTTTTCGACCCAGTGCGACCGTGCAAACAACGAAATTACAGTGCGAATGTGCAGGGTTAAAAGTGGTATTTTTTGTGAAACACAGTTTTTAATTATTTAAACAATTAATATCACTTGCTCCTTTTCATACGAAAGATAGAGAAAATTTTAGTTTTTTTCGAATCTCTTCCAATATGTCTCTTATTAATCAGTATTTCCTTTTATCAACCAAATAGAGCTGAAAAAATAATTAGCCATAACTTAACTGAAAAACAATTGTATGAAAAAATTATTATTGTTCAAAAAAATAGGGTTAGAGTTCTGAAATAAGAAAATACTGGATAATAAGCGACGTAGATGAGAGAATCAAAAAAACTAGAATTTTCTCCACCTTTCCTAAGAAAAGATGCAAGTGAATGATTATTAATTGTTTAAATAAATGTCAAATATCTCAAACAAAAAAACATTACTGTTAACATTCGTTAATTGTGTCATTAATTCAAAAAATTAGTTCACTGTATCATTGGTTCTGAAAAATAATAACTTTTTACGATGTAAAGGGGAAACATTGTATTGTTTAAACAAATAAAAATTGTTTAAAAAATTACCAAATATCTCAAACGAGAAATAGTATTCTTGAAATTCATAAACTGTATCATTTATCCCGAAAAATAATAACTTCACGATTTATAGGCGAAACAAATAATTAAATGCTAGAATAATTCAAATTTAGTTGCAAAATACAAATAATCTTGTCACTTATCGATTAAAAATAACTCATGCAGAAAAAGTTCCAAAAAATACCGTCTTCAGCATGAATTATACATAAAACTGCTATTTTGAATTTTTTTAATTTCTTTTTTAAGATATTTGGTAATTCTTTAAACCATCTTTATTTTTAAACAATTTTGCCCATGTACATCGTAAAAAGTTATTATTTTCTGCAACTAATTCTACACTTAACGAATGTTGGGAGTAATATCTTTTTTAACGATGTTGAGCAATTATTTAAACAATTTTCAATCGTTGAAACCATTTTTCCCCTGTCATTCTTGAAAAGTTTCTACTTTATGAAATCAATAATGCAGTTAATGAATGCAAAAAGTGCTATTTTGTGTAAAAGACATTTTACAAGTATTTAAGTAATTGTTATTTCTATAAAAATGTTTTTCTCCTGTAAATATTGAAAAGTTACTCTTTCTGGAATGAGTGACACAATTCACGAATGTTAAGTGTAATATTTTTTCGTTTAAGATATTTTTGACAATTATTGAAACAATCATCATTTACTTGCACCTTTTCATAGGAAAGGTGAAGAAAATTCTAGTTTTTTTTTAATCTCTTAAATTATGTCGCTTATTATTGGGTATTTTCTTATTTTTCAGAACATATACCCTAATTTTTAGATAATAATTTGTTTATAAAATTTCGTTGATAAGAGAAAATACTGATTAATAAGCGACATCGTGTAAGAGATTTAAAAAATTATAATTTTTTCTATACTTCCTATGGAAAGGAGCAAGTGATATTAATTGTTTAAATAATTGTAAACTCTGTTTCACAATAAATATCACTGTTAACATTCATTACCTGCGACATTAATTCAAGAAAATAATAATATTTCACGATTTACTGGAAGAAAATTGTTTAAACAATTGAAAATCAGTAACAGAATATTTATAAACTTTCCACTCATCGAATAAAAATAATTAATGTGGAAACAATTTTTAAAAATACCGACTTTAGCCTGAATTTGACATAAAATTGCTATTTTTCATTTTTTTGGGTATTTTCCGGGCACAATACAAGAGGGTTGGGTAAGTTAAAATTAAAAGTTATTGGGTGAAAATTACTCCTTTAAAATTCATCAATAAGTGACTAAATTTCATTTTACAAAAAGTTAGTAACAAGTACTTCTTTTTTCCATTGTTTCAAAAGCGGTGCTTTTATTATTTAAAATCTCATGTTAATTTCAAAAGCCCGGGGGCACGGGTTAATGTTTATCGATTTGAAAAAAATAGGGAACTTATTTTTCCGAAAAATAAAAAAATTGAGGGTTGGGAGATTGATCATCAAAAATCGAAAGTAGATCTGTTGGATGGGGCATTTTCTGAATTTTCTATTCGATGGCAGTACATGGACATTTTTTTTAATATCAGTTAAAATCAATTTTGTCTTCTACAGGTCGAAATTCGAAAAAAAGTATTTTATTTTGACCTTCATTTATGAAAAAGAATAATTATGATAATAAATTAACGCATGCGATGAATCTGGTATTTTTAGTTTCGCAGAAATTTCCATTCCACGGGTAAACATTTTTTATGACTACTCGCATAAATCGCGTCATAAATTTTCGTGTTCTTGGTCCAGATTTAAAGAGGATGATTTTGTCTTGATTTAAAAAATTAAAAAAAAAAAATGGGAACAATTTAATAGATTGGCGGTGAGTTGAACGTAAGATTTCGAAACGAAGATTTTTCTGAAAAAACCTTGGACTTTCAAGCTACGCATTTTCTAAATCGTCCAATAAGATGATTTCAACATAATCGAATTCAACGTCATATAAACTTTCAAAAGGTTATTTGATGTTCGTCGAATTAGTTTCTGAACAGACATTTAAAAAAATTTCTTTACTGCGTGATCATTTCTTTTTATCCAAAAAATAATGTCTTGTCACAATAGATTGCCTTTTAACAACAATGGTCATTGTTATGAACAATTGTTATACAAAAATACACCTATAACGCAGTTTAAAAAAAAAGAAATTTTGTCTTTTCTGCAGTGTTTTCATCTGAAGAATCCTAACACAATGGATTGCCATTAAATAACATAATTATAATTGTTTTTGCTTCCTCATAGAGAGAGGTTTGTAATTACCTAAATTTTCAAATATACTTTTTTGACATATTTTGATATAATTCGACCCCAGGAGCTCGAAAATAATTTTTTTTTAAATGTCCGTGTCTGTCTATGTGTATGTGTCTGTGTGTAACTTTTTTCTGTTCACCGTATCTCCAAAGTAAAAGAGCTACCATCATGAAATTTGGATGAAGTATAGCTCCGCTTGATATCCAGGTCTGACAGGATTTTGAGCTAGATCGACCATTTAGAAGTAGTTTTTTTCTTGCGTTTAGGGATTTAAAAAGAAAAATTTTACCTTGTTTATATAAGAAAAACTTTCTTGATATTCAAAATACAACAATACAATATCTAGCGTATTTGTTCGCGTCTCTGAGACTCATCGATAGACCTATTGTTGAAACTTTTATGACCTACCAGTACCGATTTATGAAGTTTCAAAAAATGGTTTATTCTGTTTATATAAGAAAAACTTTTTTGATATTCAAAATACAACAATACAATATCTAGCGTATTTGTTCGCGTCCTTGAGACGCATCGATTGACCTATTGATGAACCTTTTATGACCCACTAGTACCGATTTATGAAGTTGAAAATAATGGTTTATTCTGTTCATATGGAAAAAACTTTTTTGATATTCAAAACACGGCAATATTACATGTAGAGTATTTGTTTGCGTCCTTGAGTCGCATCGATTGATCTATTGATGAACATTTTATGCCCCACCAGTACCGATTTATGAAGTTTCAAAGAATGGTTTATTCTGTTTATATGGACAAAACTTTTTTGATATTCAAAATACGACAATATTACATGTAGTGTATTTGTTCGCGTCCTTGAGACGCATCAATTGACCTATTGATGAACCTTTTATGACTCACCAGTACCGATTTATGAAGTTTCAAAAAATGGTTTATTCTGTTTATATAAGAAAAACTTTTTTGATATTTAAAATAAGACAATACTACATGCAGAGCATTTGTTCGCGTCCTTAAGACGCATCAATTGACCTATTGGTGAACCTTTTATGACCGACCATTACCGATTTATGAAGTTTAAAAAAAAATGTGTGTATTCTGTTTATATGAGAAAAACTTTGTTCATATTATAAGTACTATAGTACTGTATCTGACATGTTCGCTTGCGTTTTCGAGACACGTCGAATGACCTATTGATGAACCTTCTATAACCTCTTATGATCTAGCAATACCGATTTATAAATTGAAAAATATGTTGTTTATCTTGTTGATATAAGGAAAACTTTTTTAATATTGGGAATACAACTATAATGTATATAATATATTTGTTCGCGCCTGCGAGACGCATTGATTGCCAAAATTAAGAACTTTTCAAGATCTACCATAACCTATCAATATCGTTTTTAAAATTTTCAACAAAATTAGCTTCCTTGTTTATAAAAGGATTTTTTTATATTGGTAATATAACAGTACTGCATTTGATGTAATTGTTTGCGTCTTCGAGACGCGTGGATTGATCTGTTGACGAACTTTCGAAGAACATTATTGATTAATCAATAGCTACTCAGTAATTTTTAAGAAAAGTTACATTTTTTCTATGAGGTTTCAATTTGAAACATAAAACGACCGTAGGTTAAATGTTGTTCATTGTAACAGAACACATGAATTGACATTTTGCTGGGCCCTCTGATTTTCTGAAAATAAAATTTTCCGACAGGCAGAAACATAAGCTTGAAAAATATTGAAAGTTTCCATTTTTTTCTTTTGTTAGGGAAAACCGTATTCAAAATTCTTATAAACCAATTCACAATTAAAAACTGTGTTTTATTTTAAAGAATTGATAAATACAATGGTAATGATTACTATATGTTGTCAAATGGCAAAATTCGCAAGTGCGAATTTCCGGAACTGAACACACGGCCCAGGCTTGGTCCAATTTCGGCAGCCAAAGATCGGCTTATGTTATTGGGCCAATATCGGAATTTTAATCGGCCCAGTGTTGTGCCCGCACTGGCTGCCTATATTGGCTATTTAAATTTGTCTATCTACCGCCGATGCTTGGCCAAGTACAGTAGAAGTCCGATAAGTTTCTCATTTCGGGGCTGTAGGAGCGGAAAATTCCAGGAATTGCGGACTTATCGGATGCCCCCTCTAGTAGCACGATATTAGGTGCGCGCATGCGTGAGAATGATGCGCAAATCATAAGCAAAGTAGCACACGTAGTGGGAGAACCCCAATTAGTGTGCGTGCCGTGCGTGTGATGACGTTTTAAGGGGAGTGTACACTTATCGGACGGCAACTTATCGGACTTCTACTGTAATGGCACATTACTGGACCAAGTGTCACTTTTATCACGGCAAACCAAGTTTTAGGAAGAAGAGCCAGAGTTCGGCCCAGACTCGGCGCACTGCTGTTCCCAACTTCGACTTTACTTTGGCTAAACATGTTTCAATAGGAAAAGCCAAGGTCTGGCGCAGCAAAGGTTCATCACTGGGTCCAGTGTGACTTTTACCACGGCAAACCATGTTTTAAGAGGAAAAGCCAGAGTTCGGCCCGGCAAAGGCGCATCACTGGGCCCAGTGTGACTTTTACCACGGCAAACC
>CAKNYM010053191.1:449942-463217 GCA_932195095.1 Andricus curvator | reverse complement strand
AAACTTCGTCTTTACTTTGGCTAAACATGTTTCAATAGGAAAAGCCAGGGTCTGGCCTAGCAAAGGCCGGAATTAGGTGCCAAGTACAGGCCAAAGCATTTATTCCGATCACGGCGCAGTGTACTATGTCGAAAGTATAAATATTTAAAAAAAATTTTAAATATGTTTAAAAATATGGTTCATGTGTTCTAAAATGTCTAAGAACTATAAATACAACTATCGTGAATACAACTTTTTTCCTGTTTTTTTTTTTTTTAAGAAAAAAATTCTAAGTGCCATCTTTATGTAAAAATGTAAATGTTCAGAAAAAATTACATTTCATGTCAATCTTAAACGTTGTAAAATGGTCTAAAACACCTAAAAACCAAACCTTACACAAAAGTTTAAAAAAATTTGTTATTAAAAAATTGTCAAAGTTCACGATCGAATTCGTAAGTTCCGTCGTTAACAATTTTAAATGTTCATAAAAAATCACATTTCCTGTTATTGTAGAAAGTTTTAAAGTAGTCTAAAACGCGAAAAAACGGAATATTACACGAAGAAAAATTGTAATTGATATAAATTATTTATTTAGAAATTATTGTATGATATTCCTGTTAACCGTTCGTGTATTTTACATTTACATAACGTCGTATAATAATAAATATTTAATTAGAAAAAGGGAGTTTAAAATTTGGTGTTTTAACTTTTTGAGTTGTAGCTTATGAGGATGGCTTTTTCATCAAGTTTCAACTCGTAGGTTTAGCGCAATGATTAAGTCTCCCGACTGCTAGTCGATAGATTTAGGTATAGATGTAGGTTCGATACCATGTAGCGTTAGAATTTTTATTTGTGATATAATACTTAAAAATGCAATATATGAATTCACTCTACACCAGGACCCATTAATATTCAAAGTGAAAATACTCGCAATGAATTATTATTTATTTTTTAAATACCTTTTTTTTGGCCCAGAGTCTGGCCCAGAATTCGCCGCCAGTGACGGGAAAGTGAAGGCGGCCAAGTCTTGGCCGCCAAGTGCAGCCCTTAGATATCATTTCGGTAATGGGCCATTGACATATGCTGATTTCGTGCCAATACAGGCAGCCAGTGATGGGCAAGTTAAGGTGGCCCAGTGGCGCCCAAGTCTTGGCTGTCAAGTGCAGCCCTTAGATATCATTTCGGTAATGGCTCAGCACTGGCGGCCAAGTCTCGGCGACATCTTTGCCAGCCCTGGGCCAACGTTGGGCCGTTTGTGATTTCGCACTTGGGATGTTCAAAAATTTTTTTTTTCTAATAATTGTTGATAATAAGCACAAGTTTTGTTGAATGGCACTTTCTTGTGTCAAGATATTATTGTATGTATTCTATGTAAATTTGAAATTGGATATCTATACAATTTTCTTACATACAAGGTCTTCAAATTTGAACAGTTGCAGCAAACAAACATTTAAGACAACTTAAAAAATGTTTATACTTTTCAGATTTAACAGTTATAAACTGCTTTTTAAAATTAAACAATTCAAACTTTGAAGTGCTTAACTGCTTAAAGTTTGTGTAATTTCGAATTGTAATTCTTATCGTTTTAAAGAATTTTTTCTAACAATATATAAAAATTCTTGTTATATAATGATGTTCTATAACCGTCATATTCAAAATTACTTCATCTTTAACTTGATTTATAAAATTGACAAAAAAGGATTATTGATTATTGCAAAAAATTTTAGAAGAGAAATCTAAGCGCAAATAATAGAATAATAGATCTAAGCGTAAATAATAGAAAGAAAAGTTGAAGTCGCATAATTGTTTATTTTAATGTAGTTATTTGCATATTTGTGCCTCATTCTATTATTCAAAAGGTTCTTCACAATTCTATTGTTTACGTTTTTATTAAATATTATTTAGCAAATTGTCGAATTCGAGATTTCATTAAAAAAATTACAAACTAAAAATAATCGTACGTATTATTTCTAAATGAAATAATGTCCACAAAAATGCGACGGATCGGTTTGTAGAGAACCTCCCAAGAAATAGAATGAGTTTTTGTAAATTTAAATTGAATGGAAATTACGATTTTTTGGCATCGTGATGCCAACTTTCTTGCTTTTTTATGTACTTTGAATTATTTAAAATTCAGTTTGACACTAACATGCTAAAAATAAATCGATTCTATCATTAAATATTACTTTTCACATATTTTTTAACAATATATCCAAACTATAGCCAAGTTACACGATTATATTGGGACATTTACCTTACGTAACTACACTTAAAGAAACAATTGTAACCTCAAATATTTTTTGATAATTTATACTTGGACTTCTCTTCTAAAATTTGTTACAAGAATCCATGGGTTTTTATGTCAATTTTTTAAATCAAGTTAAAGATTATTGTGTAATTATTATGAACTTAACTGTACAACCTAGAACATCTTTAAGTTGACCGTTATTTCTTCGTTATTTTTCTGGGTCTCAAAAATAACGGTAATTATTTTGCCGCTATATAGAGAGTACGAAATTCAGACCAAAAAAATCACAACCCAGAAGTTAGCTATGCATATACATTTGAAATTTGTACCTTGAATTAAAAATGAAGTAATAGTCCTAGCAAAAAACTAAAAACAGCCCTGGATTCGTCTCAGCCATATCTCTAGGTGTTTTTTTCATTTTTTAAACAATTACATTGTTAATTAACATGGTTCCTTTTTTATAAACAACAGTATTAGTTGTAAAGGAATTTCAAGAATATAGAAAGATTTCTCACTACCATATCTCCAGGTGTTTTTTTCATTTTTGCAATAAACAAATTATTTAAACAATTATATTGTTATTAACATTTTTCCAGGCTTTTCAAGTTTAGTGACAAAAATATTAGCAAAACATATACTAACATAAGAGTAAATCATTACTCAAGCTGCCCAAACATTCACTTATCAATAATTAATAAATTCTCTATTGTTTTTATCCCCTCTACCTTCGCTCCTGCACGTTACGCCATGCCCTAATATCTACAATTTGACTTAAGGCGCGTTATTTGAAAAACCTGGTTGCTACAAAATACCATTTTTGAAATTCCTTAACTTTCCTTGATTTTTCCCTGACCAATTTTTCATTTTCCCTGACCATTATAATTTTTTCTTTCCGGTTAAATTTGCTACCAAAAAAATTAAAGTTCAACCAAAAAGATAAATTTTCAACCAATAAGATTAATTTTCTACTGAAGAAGACGAACTTGCAAAAAAATACAAAAATCTTTAACTAAAAAAGATAAATTTTCAACCCAAAATGAAATAGTTATATTTACAGTTCAAAAAATTAATTTTTAAGGGGCCGTCCATACATATACCACGTGGACAACTTTTTATTACTTTTTGACCCCCTCCTCCGCCACCCCTAGTGGACAAACGTGGACTTTTGAATCAATATTAGGCTTGTGAATATTAGGTGAATTGAGTTGAAACTCAACATTTCTCTTCACAATTAGGTATAGCATGCAAATGAATGTAATCAGTTTTTAAATATCACCCCCATGAATCTGTTTTATGGGGTCCCAAAAAAAACCCATGAGTGAAAAATTGGTTTTTGTGAGTTTCTGGCGCTAATTATGATTTTTTTTGCGGTTTTTTAAATACATAAAATACTTATTTCTGCTGATAATTAGATGTTTACATAATTTTTTTAAACAATTTATTATTGTTTTTAGCTACTATGTAAAAAGTTGAAAAAAAGTTGAAAATTTCAGAAAATTCCGCAACTATCTAGCATTAATATAGGAGAAGATAATTAAAAAAAAAATTCATTTTATAAATTATGTTTTTTTTAGATTCCATTAATTATTAACTCGCTCTATGTGAAAAGTTGACAAGAAGTGGAAAGTTTCAGAAAAAGCCACAACTATCTAACATTACTATAGGAGAAAACAGTTCTAAACAATAATTTATTTAAACAATTATTTTGGTTAAATTTCAGTAGTTATTACCACACTCTGTATGAAAAGTGGACAGAGTTGAAAATTTACGGAAATACCGCAACTTTCTAATATTATTCAGAGAGAATATCATTTTAAATAGTAATAAATTGTTTAAACAATTATTTCTGTTAAATTTAATTGGTTATTGCCTCGCTTCAATGGTAAAGTTTAAAATAAGTGGAAAAATTCAGAAAAAACCGCGACTTTCTAACTCTATTCTAAGAGAAAATGGCTATAAACAATAATAAATTGTTCAAAAAATTTATTTAAACGTCTAATTATCAGTATAGAACAATATTTGATTTATAATGAACGATGTTTACTAAGAGAAACCTCAAAAAAATAATAGTGCCAAAAACTAGCAAAACATAATTTTTCGCTTATGGGGTTTTTATGTGACCCTATAAAACAGACTTATGGGTGTGAAATTCAAAAAGTAATTTTTTATTCATATTCTGAGGCTAATTGTGAAGAGAGATCTCGGGGTCAACTCGATACACCTAATATTGACGATTCTGAATAAAATTTATAAAAACGTCTTTTTTTCTAATGGGAAATAATACGTGTTAAACTTCATGGGGTTTGCGGAATCTTTAAATATCATTTAAAAAAAACGCATTTCCCTTTTTGTGGATTTGAACAAATTTGATGGCGATATGCATGAAAATTAAAAAAAAAATTGGACCACCCTTGTCCACGTGGACTTTGGCTAGATCTATTTAGATGAATTTTTAAGTATAATAAAGAATCTTTAATAAAAAAAAAGTTGAACCAGATAGTTGAATTTTTGATCAGAAAGATGAATTTTCAACCATAAAGATTCTTTTGTTCCAAAATAGACGAATTTTCAACGAAAAAAAAAAGAAATTTTCAATAAAAAATGGAATAGTTATATTTTCAGTAAAAAAATACTTTTTGGGATAAAAAATACTTTTTGGCATAAAAAAAGGAGTTTTCAACGAAATAGTAGTAATTTGTAACCAAAGAAATTAATTTTCTACAAAGTACATTAATTTTTAACAAAGCACATTAACTTTAATCTGAAGAAGATACATTTTTAACCAAAAATGGAATAGTTAATTTTTTAGTTGAAAAATTAATTTTTAACAAAGTAGTTCGACTTTCAACTAAGTATTTAAAATTTCAACGAAAAATGTAATAGTTGATATTTCAACCAAAAAAGGTATTAATTTGAAACCAAAAACTGAAACTCCTCGATAAAAAAAGACTAGTTTTCAACCAAAAGTTGCATTTTTAGCCAAAATATATGAAAATTTTACGACTACAGGTGAATTTTTAAACCAAAAAGACGAATTTTCAACCAAGAAAGATTTTTCAGTCAATAAAGAAGAAAAATTTCAACCAAAATGTGGAATTTTCATAGCCAAAAGGACGAATTTTCTACAAAACAGTTGAATAATTGAGTAGATTCTGTAGAATATGTTAAATATTTTAAACACGTTTCAGAAATTCCAATTTTTGCAGGCAATTCAATGTTTTCCTTCCTTTTTCAATATTAGTAAACCAAAATTTAGGACAGCGCAATAAAAATCGCGAATTTTCGTTTTCTTGTCACTTTCGTTTTGCCGGTATAGAGACCACGAAATTCAGACCTAGAAAATCGTAGAATGTATAGTTTATTATGAAATACTCATGAAAAGGATACAAGAAAGGGAGACTGGAGAAATTCATGAGACGTAAAAAGAAAGAGTATTGATTTTTCTTCTTCTCTAACTGTCGTTCTCGCGATACCCCTACTTCCCTAAAAAAATCAGAAGCCGGAAGTAAAATGTACTTTTTCAAGTATTAATTAAATTTTTAAAATAAAATTCTTATTTTTAATTAATTTTTTCCTAGTTCAAACAAGACCTGCACACGTTGCAAAATTATTTTGTCGGTTACAAACGTCAATTATTTCCGAAACATTTCAGAAATTCCCTTGCGTTTTCGGTGTTATTGTTATTTCCACTCGCCGGTTACCGGCCGGTATAATTTCAACCTTCGACGAATCGTGCGTGTGCAGGTTCATACGTGTTTATACGCTACCTACACGTGCATCAATTTTCAGTTTCGTATTGAATGATTCATCTTCTATACTACAATATCACAAGCAGACATTTCTTCGTATTATTTCGCGAATCGTCGAGAACATTCTAGATATCGAACATTACAGTAAATTCTAGGCGTTGCGTTGCCGCGGTGCTTCCAGTTGCTTCTAGAAACGTAAGCCCCTCTCCTGTGCTCTCCTGGCTCCGTGGTGGGAATATAAACAGCGTACGCGACGCCAAAACAGATTTGAAATTTTACCGTTGAGGGAAGCAAGATCGTTCATAAACTGCGCCCCTTTATACGTGTTTATACCGAAGTAACAAGAGCAAAGTAGTTCAACACTCATCAATTATCAGCTATACGTGTTTTTATCGTCAACTTTGTGAAGGAATTGAGGTTAGTTGAAAATGTCGCTCGTCCCAATGCTGTTTTCCAACTGGTGGGAAGACCTGGATCGCCCACACCGAGTTTTCGACCAACATTTTGGCCATGGACTCCATCCTGAGGACCTGGAGCGTTCGATTTCTCCCTTTACGGACTTGTTGGTGGCCAGACCCCATCTTCAGCGTCGCCTTGCTCACCACCACCGCCATCCTTATGACAGAAGTCTTGCCATGTCTCGCAAATCTGGTGGAGTTTCTACTGTCCACACTGATAAAGACAAATTTCAAGTAAGTGAAATTTAGCAAAAAATTCGGTTTGAAATTTTAGTTTTAAATTCAATTGTTTACACTTTAAAATACTTACACAAGATAAATTATTTCTTAAAAACTCCAACCTTGCAGATTTTTGCAAATAAAATTATTTGGTTTTATTTCAATTAAAATTCAATGGTTTCAGCTTTAAAATATTTTTCAAGGGATTTATAAAGCTATCAAAAGCTTTGTTCGATTTTTTTACTTTTAAAAATTATTTCTTTTGAAACTTCAATGTATACCAAATTTTAGTCAAATTGGTTCATATATATCCACCGAACATGGCCTTTGAATTTCCCAATGGGGAAATTCCAATGTTTATTCCGTTTATTCGAATCATTTTATTTGCGAGAAGAAAAATGGCATAAGATGCTTAAAATATCTTCATAGTTAAAAACTCATATTTTTGGAAAATCACGAAATGGCCGTTCCCTAAATGGGTCCAAAAATGCTAGTTCTCAAATGTTGTTAACGAAGGGTGATCAAAAATTGTGGAGAAATTTAATAATTTATTCACAAACGAATTATTAAACTTCGGGAAAAAAGTTTAGCTTCAAACATAACTTGATAATTAAAAAAAAATTTCATTTTGAAAAAATACAAAATGTCGGCCAATTTTAAATTATAAAATAGCTCAGTTTTAGAGTTCTCTACGAAATACTTCTAAACTTTGTAAAAAAAACTGTTTGGCTTCAGAAACTACTTGATAATAATAATCCAAAATATTGAGAGAAAAAATGGTGGCAGTTTCGAAATTAAAAAAGACTTGCTACTGCAGTTTTAAACGAAATACTTCTAAAGCTTATCAGTTTATCAGACAAAGAAATGTTAATTAAGACACTAGTATAACATTAGGGTGGTCCAAACATTCGACTTTCGATTTTTGGTGATAAAACCCCCCCATTTTGTTTGTTTTCCGGAAAAAGAAATTCCCTAATTTTTTTTTTCAGCCTTAACCCGTGCCCCGGGCTTGTGAAATTAACATGGGGTTTTAAATGGGAAAAGCTCGATTTTCAAAAAAATGGAAAAAAGAAGTACTTGTTATAAATTTTTTTGTGAATTAAAGTATTGTCACCTCTTGAGGAGTATTTAAGGAATAATTTCCACCCAATAGCTTTTAATTTTGACACACCTGAACCCCTTTAATTGTGTCCGGAAAATGCCCCAAAAAATGCAAAGTAGCAGTTTTCTATCAAATTCATGCTAAAGACTGTATTTTAAAAAAATGTTTCAACATGAATTATGTTTAATCGATAAGTGACGAGTTTTAAAGTATATTTTAAATAATTTTAAATTGTTTAAACAATTAGTATTTGTTTAAACAATTTTTTTTCCACTGTAAATCGTGAAAAGTTATTATCTTTCGGAATAAATCGTACAAAGTTGATGAATGTGAAGAGTAGTAGTTCTTGTTTAACTTATTTGGTTTTTATTTAAACAATTTTCACTTGTTTAAACAATTTTTTCTCCCTAAAATCGGAAAAAAGTTATTATTTTCTGAAAATAATGACACAATTAAAGAATGTTGAAAGCAATACATTTTTGAAGGATGTTTGGTAATTATTGAAACAATTTTGATTTGTTTAAACAATTGTTTCCCTCTGTAAAGCGTGAAGAATTATTACTTTCTGGAATTAATGACACAATTAAAGGAATTTAAGAGTGATATTTTTTTTCTACAGAATATTTAGCAATTTTTAAAATAATTTTTATTTGTTTAAACAATTTTGGTTTGTTTAAAAAATTTTTTCTCTGCAAATCGAGAAAATTTATTATTTTCAGCAATTAATGACACAATTAACGAATTTTAAGAATATTTTTTTGCTTAAGATATTTTGAAATTATTTAAACAATTCATATTCATTAATATAAACCATTTTCGCAGTCTGTTCTGAGTAGTTATTTTTTCTGATCATATTCGTTAAAATGATGTGTCATTAATTGGTGAAAAGAATAAATTTTCTTCATTTGCGGAGAAAAAATTTTTAAACAAACAAAAATTGTTCAAACAAATAAAAATTATTTTAAAAATTGCTAAATATTCTGTAGAAAAAAAATGACTCTTAAATTCCTTTAATTGTGTCATTAATTCCAGAAAGTAATAATTTTTCACGCTTTACAGGGGGGAAAAATTGTTTAAACAAATCAAAATTGTTTAAATAATTACCAAACATCCTTCAAAAATGTATTGCTTTCAACATTCTTTAATTGTGTCATTATTTTCAGAAAATAATAACTTTTTACGATTTTAGGGAGAAAAAATTGTTTAAACAAATGAAAATTGTTTAAATAATTACCAAATAAGTTAAAAAAGAACTACTACTCTTGACATTCGTCAACTTTGTACGATTTATTCCGAAAGATAATAACTTTTCACGATTTACAGGGGGAAAAAATTGTTTAAACAAATACTAATTGTTTAAGCAATTTAAAATTATTTAAAATATACTTTAAAACTCGTCACTTATCGATTCAAAATAATTCAGGTTGAAATTTTTATTAAGAATACCGTCTTAAATACTCCTCAAGAGGTGACAATACTTGAATTGACAAAAAATTTATAACAAGTACTTCTTTTTTCCATTTTTTTGAAAATCGAGCTTTTCCCATTTAAAACCCCATGTTAATTTCAAAAGCCCGGGGGCACGGGTTAACGTTAGAAACAAAAAAAATTCGTAATTTCTTTTTCCGGAAAACGAACAAAATGGGGGAGGGGGGGGCGTTATCACCAAAAATCGAATTTTTACAGGTATAAATTTGGATCACCTTAGTATAACATGGTTCAAGAAAAAAAAATTCGAAAGATTAGAAATTGCAGAAAATGTCGTTGAAAAAAATACAAGCTTTTTTTTTATTATGAATTGGCCATCATTTTGGATTTTTACAATTATAATGTAAGTTTCTGAAGCCGAAAAGTTTTTTTTTTCGAATTTTCAAAATATTTCGTTGAAAACTGTAAAAATAAGCTATTTTTCAATTTTGAATTCGCCGCCATTTTGTATTTTTTCAAAATGTTATATTTTTAAAATTATCGAGTAATTTCTGAAGCTAAACAGTTTCCTTTTCCGAAGTTTAGAAGTATCATGTTAAAAACTGTGGTAGAAAGGTATTTTTTTAGTTTTGAGTTAACCGTCATTTAGTATTTTTTCAAAATTTTAGATGTTGTGGTCTTGCATTCGCTGAGAATAAATTATTAAACTTTTTCACAATTTTTGGTCACCCTTTGCTATAATGACTAAGAAATGGCGTTTTTTTTGCCCATTTAGATGGCTCCCATTTTGTAATTTTTCAAAATTATTTTTGCCATGATATTCCCATGAGAAATTTCAAGGCTGTGCATGTTTTGTGGGTAAATATTAACCGATTCGGCTAAAGTTACGAGTACATACTTTATTTTCTTCGACATACGAACAAATTCTACTAGTGGGAGCAAACAAACTTAAAAAAATAAGGGCCACACTATTGCGTATTGATTAAATTCGAATGTCTTATACAACCTTAAATGGATCTCTGTACAAGTAAGTTCGAAATTCCGCAATTTCAAACTTCACAAATACAAAAAAGGTTTGAACTTTTTCTCATATTTTTTCTCTGTTTAACAATTTCCAAAATTTATGTTATTTTTTTATCTATAATAACTATAAGATCCCCTAATAGCACTGAACATTCCGGGAACGTTCCGCGGCAACTTTCGGAACGTTCCCGGAACGTGTAAAATATCCGCCGCTTGGGAACGTTCCAAACCTAAATTACCATTATTGTTATTATTATCAATAAATATCGTGTAAACCGTAAGTGATAGGTCAAAATCGATGTCAGTTTATGGATATTATAATGAAGTATATGCGGTACTCAAAACTCGAAAATGACATCCATTTTTAGCTATCTCTTACGGTTTACGAGATAATTGTTGTTAAAAATAACAATAATGGAAGGTTCCCCTCAGGTCCCAGTGGAACGTTCCAAGCGGTGGACATTTTACATGTTCCGGGAACGTTCCGAAGGTGCCCGCGGAAGGTTCCTGGAACGTTTCGTGCTATTAGGGATCTTGTAAGTCTGCTAGAAATTACCTTTCCCTCTTATGATGACTTTTTCCCCTTGTGATGGCTCCACTTTTTGAAGTAATTTTCTCTTCGTATTTGTTGCGAGTTCAGTTTTATTTATTTATTTTTATTTATTTCTTCCAAATACTCTTTGTGTTTATACACAAATCAAAGTTCTTACTCTACTTTCTCTTTAATCTCCACATAAAGTTAAACAGTAATTTCCGTCAGAATGATTTTTGAGAATCGTTTACAATTTATTACGTATATTTAATCGCGTCTATTTCATTAAAAAAAGGGATCTTTTCTCTAACTTTTGATGATATTTGATTAGCTTTTTGAATGTTGCAAAATTAGAAAATACGTAAAGTTTGTTATTAAGGGCATTTGACACTTATGCGATTCCTATTTTACCGACAACATTTTTGTTTATAGTTGTAAACATTCATTAGTGCATAAACTTACCTTAGTCCCTTTTCTTTATTTTTTAAAACTTTTAGCTCGATATCTCATTTCGTGTGGAATTGGTATGATACAAAAAATGTCGGTAAAGTAGGAATCTGATAAGTGTCACATGCCCGCAAGATATCTTTGCCGTGAGTTTTTAAATTACTTATTGTTCTTTGAATTAGAAATTGAATTTCAGCGTTAAAACCAATTCCAAATAATAAAAATTAAATAGAATTCTGCAGTAAATTTTCTTCAACTAGAAATCTAACACTACATTCTAAAATTAATAATTATAACCAAAACGTGTTTCTGATTCAATTTTAATTTCAGGTGACTCTGGATGTCCAGCAGTTCCACCCCGAAGAAATCAAAGTAAAGGTTGTCGGCAAGAACGTGGTAATCGAGGGAAACCACGAGGAAAAAGAAGACGAGCATGGGTGGATTTCTCGCCAGTTCACCAGGAAGTACCTGGTTCCTGAGCAGTGCGACATCGATCAACTTTCCTCTAGCCTGTCCTCTGATGGTGTTTTGATTATCTCTGCACCACGAAAGCAGCTTCCTGAAGAGGAAAAGAGGGAAAGAGTTATCCAGATTGAGCACACTGGCCAACCTGCATTGAAGGACGCACCCAGCAAGGCTGCTACTGAGACGAAAAGTCCAGCATCACAGCGAGCTTCTGATAAGACAGTAAAGGCTGCCTAAGTCTACTTATTTCTTCACGATACGTTTTTATTTCTTTTTCATGTTTGTATTTCCCTTCGACGAAGTATTTATTATGTTTAAATTCTAAGTGGAAACCTCATGAATGATTTAATCATTACATTTGTAGCTTGTAAGTTACTCAATTACTCAAGAAGTACTTTTCTTTAGACTTAAAAAAGGAACCTTGTGGATAAGGTATACGAATCCTGAAATAAGTGAGTCTTCTTCAGATTAAAAATCTTTCAATAAGAGTTCTCTGATTGTAAAAGTATCTTTGTAACGTAACTTCCTAGATTTGTAAGTTTCTACTGCTGACGAATAGATCACTGTTTGCATCGTTAAATTTTTTTCGAATTCATTGTTAATTATACATATTTTATTTTTGCAAGCCGGTCATTGATGCAAACAGATTTTTTGTATTTCTTCAGGAAATGAGAACAAGGGATTGTAAGATTATTTTATTTGATTATTTCAGTTACATTAATTTTTTCGAACTTGAGATACTTTGAAATAAAATATTGTATTTGATAGGATTTAAGTAATAATAAAGAAAACCGTGTTTGTAAATGAGGTGATTCTTTCTTTGCGGATACATACCACGTTCAAATAGTTGTATTTTTTATTTTAGTGTTTTGTCTTGCTAGCAATAGTTAAAAGAATTTTTGAAAATAAAAGTGAAAAATTAGGATTTAAAGTAGTTCAGTTTCGAGTAAGTTCCAAATTAGATTTTAGCTGAAGTTGGGGCCTTTGTCTCGAGGTGGCAGCACTTCCTGGTTTAGAAATCCTCACAGAAAACAGAAGAAAGTATGCAATGTTTATTGAATTTGTCTTCAAACCTTTTTTTATCAATCCTAGCATATGAGATTTGCTGATGCCCACAGTCCTACAAAAATTGTTAAAAATTCAAATTTTAATAAGTATTTTAATTCCATAGACAATTATTTAAAAAAAAGTTATATCTCAAGTATTAATTTATTTTGGTAGTTTTTATCGTCAAAACAACTTTTATTTGGTGGTATATAAAGGTACATTTTATTTAAAACATATTTTATCATCATTATACGCCGAATTTCAATTTATGCACGTTTTTTATTCTGACCGACTGAAATTGAAGGGGCAAGTGGATGAAGGTGATATGTGACAGTATATAATTCTGTTGGCCATATCACATTCACCCATTACCAAAAGTCGATTTTTGAAAAATTGTCACATCGCACCTTCATCCACTTGCCCCTTCAATTAAGCAACTCCGAACGTAAACAGTTAGGGTCTTGTCGTAATGTAACGCAGTTACCAGCTAGGCCGTTAGGGTACGCTTTATCGCCATGCTACTGTTTCGTCATACATGAGTGACCACGGTCCAGGTCACTCATGTATGACGAAACAGT
>CAKNYM010053191.1:395647-439942 GCA_932195095.1 Andricus curvator | reverse complement strand
TATATATTAAATAATTAATTTACCTCATTATTTAAATACAAATAATTTTATTCAATTTTATAATTAGGTATTTTTATTTTTCATCTACTTGTGTATATGGTATTTATTTTTTGGGTATTTTTGGTTAGCCGCAATAATTTATTATAATCGATTAATCAATTATGTTAGTCAAAATAATTATAATTAAAATATTTATATTCGATAATTTGAAATTAAACGAATATAAATGTTGAGAATTTAATAGTTATGGAAAATTAAATAATTCGTGAATTTTAATTTTCCACATTTTTTCACTTCTTACTCATTATTTTTTATCTGTTTCGTTAGTCCCATTTCTTTTTCAGCTCTGCCGCCTTGGGAATAGTTCATAGCACTGGGTTGAAGTTTCAGACGTTCAGTCTGATGAACATTTTTTTTACATTTATTGTATTAAAAATATGAAAAAAGTTCCCAAAACCATTTTATTTTTATTTATTTACTAGCAGAAATTTACCTAGCGTTGCCCGGGATTTTAAAAGATTTGTAGTGACTTTCAGGATTTTTAAGGGATTTTAAGAGATTTTAAAGGATTTCACCAGATTTTAAGTGACTTGATGGAAATATATTTTAAGTCATTTTAAGAGATTTACAAAAGATTTAAAGGATTTGAACCATTTTATGGGTTTTAAGGGATTTTACTTGATTTTAAAGATTTTAAAGGGATTGCAAAAGAGGTTAAAGATTTTCAAGAGATTTCATTATATTTCGAGAGATTTGAAAGAATTCTAAGAGGTTTTAAGAGATTTCAAAATATGTAAAACGATTTTAAGAGATTTATAGAAAATTTAATGGATTTTAAAGAATTTTATTTAACTTTAGGCAATTTCAACGGATTTCAAGAGATTTTTAAAAAATTTAAGATTATTTTGTAAATCTCTTTAAATTATTTAAAATATATTAAAATCCCTTGGAGTTCATTAAAATCTCTTCCAATTCCTGAAAATTTGTTAAAATCACTTAAAATATCTTAAATCTTGTGAAATCTCTGAAAAAAACCTCTTTTTCAACTCTTTTAAAATTCTTTTTAAATCCTTAAAATCAATTAGCATCCCTTGAAAATTCTTTTAAATCCTTTAAAGTCTTTTTATCCCTTGAAATTTCTTTAAAACACTATAAATCTCTTGAAATCCTTTAATAAATTTTGAAATCTTATTAAATCTCTTGAAATTCCTTAAAATTACTTCAAGATCTTTTGCAATCCTTTAAAGTCTCTTTAAAATTCCTTTAAATTCTATGAAATCTCTTAAAATTCCAGGTGACGCTGGGTAAATTTCAGCTGGTAAATAAATAAAAAATGTTGGTTTTAGAAACTTTAGAACCTTTTTTTTGTTTTTTTTTTATTCCAAGAATTAAAAAAAAATTGTCAGATTAGACGTCTGAAACTTCAACCCAATGTTCATAGCTAGCCTGGCAGGTCTTTTTGCTCGCTCAGCTCGCACCACCGACGGTGACTCATTCACATTTCACACGATTTGACGCGGTTGCCATGGAAACAATGAAAAGTTGAAGAGGGCAGCACCTCAATGTAGGTGTAATGAGCGGGTATAATTCGCATTCATGCCGCTACGAACAGCACCATCGGTGACATATAATGCGCGGTTTTATGATTTGAAATAACTGAAATCAAAAGCGAATACATTTCAATTGAGAAATCAAATATATTTCGAGGAAAAGATTGGCAAGCAACAGTCGGGCAAGTCGACATGAAAAAGGATCTTTACCGATAAAGCATTCTTTCTATAATCAAAATGTCGAGATTAGTATAATGAATGTGAACGAAAGTATATTTGAGATTAAATATTAGCATTATACTCATTTTACGAAAGGGGTAATAACTTTTGACAGCAGGATGTATAATTTAGATCTTATTTTCGAACCGTCGACATAGAGTCGCCAGTTTAGGCAATAAATTAAACCGATATGAAAAGTGTCTCGGAAATATTGAGTTTTGATAGGACCTGCCGACACTCGATGACAGAACTGTTTATAAAATAGTCACGTCTGGACTCTATCGTGCTCGATATGGCTTTTCACGAAAACAGAGGGTTAGGTATTACGCAATCCATCGCTGGGTTCAAGAGGCTAGAGGTAGGGAGTTGAATCTGTAAGGAGAAACATAGCATTTAGAGTAGGGATTAGGGCTAATGTGTCATGAACGAATGTATGGAAATGTGGGGGAAGCTGAGGACCGCTGCGACGGCATCGAAGCTCCCGACGACGAAGTAAAAATCAGATGAATCTGGTACACAGCCGCGGCTAGTTCATTGTCTCGAAAATTAAAATTAACATTCTTGTAAAGTTGGATTTCAAAATACCAGATCAATAAAATCTTTCCTTGTTAATTCACTTTGAAAATTAGCAGTTTTATTATTTCAAAATAACCTTTAAATTCAGTAATTTATTTTAAATTTAAGAAGATTTTCAGCAGGAGATTACATCGCTGGAGTTGGATTTCCAAATCCTTAATTGCGGAAACGGACTCACCATCGATGAATATTTAGTATTCAAACTTTCATATTATTATTTTAAAATCAGATTTTAAATATTTGAACTTTTCGCGCTTAAATTGAGTTCCGCTCGTTACATAGGCTAGAAAGTAGTGACATATAGATATTCGGCGTCCCCACTCCTGACCCTTGCCGCATCTAGGTACTAATATCTTTGGTCTGACGATGGAAATTATTCGATCAGCGTGGCACGCAGTCAATTTACGTTAGTGAATAAATTTGAATGTAACACTTTTTTTGGTAAAGTTGCAGTATCTAGCATAATTTCATACACGGGTAGTATTCTTACGTCTTGGCATCCTGAGAAATTACAAACAGGACATAAATCGACAACCCATCGACAAACTGATAGAAAGAGATGGCACT
This sequence comes from Andricus curvator, assembly GCA_932195095.1. Lineage (NCBI taxonomy): Eukaryota > Metazoa > Arthropoda > Insecta > Hymenoptera > Cynipidae > Andricus > Andricus curvator. The sequence continues at coordinate 437,030 of CAKNYM010053191.1, read as the reverse complement.
TTGGACTTTATCATAAAATTACGTTTTAGAGCCTCTAATATTGCTCTAATAGTGATGAGTTCCATGTGAATAAAAAAAAGGTGTCTTTTTTATTCAAAACGATACCTAAGAAAAGTAATGTGCGCTTTATTTATCCTGCTACAGTGTTTAAAAATTTATAACCTCACGAACATAACCTCAAAATTGAAATGTGGCCCTGACAATTTACGTCCTGCATTTTTTTTTACAAAAGTGTGTAAACTTACATCGTCGCACGTAGATCAAATAATTTCCATCGTGGTACGATGTAAAATTACACCAAATTTTTTTACAGTGTACTACAACATATTACAAAATATGAAAAAAATCGGTGAGGTACACCTCTGGAGGCAATAAATTAACTGTAAGGGTAAATCACCCCTTGCAATGCATTTTTTCAAAAACCCCTATACACATCAACTTTAATTTTTAATTTTCTAATAACAGTACAATATACAGTGAAATATGTCAAAAAAATCACATTTACCCTGGTAAAATATAAGGGCATAAAAATATGTCCGTTTAGTTTTTGAAAAAACTGAAAAATGAGAGAAACTGTAGTAAAATTGTTTCTGCACTGCCGATAACACGACCAGAAAGTTGGCGCTTTTATCTGGAGATGGCAGCACTTCCTGGTTACATTTTCTAACAGAAAACAAAGATATCTTATTATCTTTGCAGAAAATATGCTTCAATTTTTTTTCAAATCTTGGAATATGAGATTTGCTGTCCATAATCCTCTCTCTCCTAATAATAATAATAATCTCTCGCCTAATCATAATGTATCGTGAATTTTCTATTCGTTATTATCCCAAGTATTAATTTATTTTTGTAGTTCTTATCGTAACAAAGTATCTTTCTCTTAGTCAAAAAATCGGGAAGTAATAATTCGTTTGTTCAATTAATCTCTCTTTCATAATGTATAATTCTAAAAAAAAAAGGTTTTTAAAGTTATCATTTTCGAATAGCTCGCGAATTGATAATGAGTGATTACAAAGTTTTTTGACAATATTTTGCGTAACAATTTAGTTTTACAATCAAACTCTCTTTTTTAATATAAATAATTATAGAACGATAAATTTATTTTAATACATATTTTATTATTCATTATATTTTGTTTCAGAACCTCTTGAAGATTAATAATTTCGAGCATTAAAAATAAGTCTTACTTGAAAGCCATTCAATTTTCAGAAATTCAAATTCCTGACCAAGTGAATGTAATAAACCTTGATGCTAATTAATCTCATATTATTAAACTTGTATTTTAATTCTTTAAAAAAATTGTCTCCACTATTTTTCCCGCCATTAGAAAACAGCTTTGAACAAAAAGATATAGGAAGTTAGTTACATAATTTTGCTACCCGTTACTTTATTAATTGACGTGAATTTAAGTCCTTTTAAAAAATAATACAACAATAAATTCTAAAGTTTAAAAGAACCATTACGAATCGGTCACAGCCCTGACATTTCACGGTTCGCGAGGCCGCTCACGTTGATTTACATTTTGTACTGTAAGTCTCGCACATAAGAGATTCCTGATTCCCACTTTCTCTTGTCTCAAATATTAAAGGGTTGTTTATATTTTCTCAAAAATCAGAATTATGCTATGAAATCGATATAATAGGTAGGAAATAATGAAGTTCTCATTCATATTGTAGTCTTTATCGAAACTGAACTGATAAATCAAAATTCTGTTATAGCGTAGAAAGTGGAATATAAGTTCATTGGATTATGAAATATTTTTATGGATAACTGAACTGTAAAATTTCTAATGTCGAAAAGCATGGAATTATTTGATTAAAGTGAAAAAATTAAGTGATATCGGAAAATATCATTATTATTGTTTAAAAACTGACTTGCCTGTAGCGAGTCCTTTTAATTTTATGAAATTTGAAAAATTCATAAATTTGTGAAAGAATTTAATTTTTAAAGTTTTTACAGAATACAGGTTTGCAAGCTTTGAATTTTTGAAAAAGTGAGAGTTAAAAGGAAAGTTGATCCGTAAATTAAAAAAAAATTATTATAAAAATCTGCTGAATATACATCTTTTCTTTCAAGAAACTGAATTATCCGTTTTTATATTACATTCTCGTTGTAAAAGTAACTGTGAAGGTTTATATATATATATATATATATATATATATATATATATGAATAATGTGACAAGTAGGGTCGATAGGGGTAAGTGTGATACGAAATTACAAAGTTAGACTTTGATTAGTGTTATCTCAAATATTTGACAAGATTCTTGTTTATAAAATTTTGCCAAAATTATCTTTGGACTTTCTACTTTTAATCCTTTGTTCCTTTATTCAACCAAAATTTAGTCTGAAGAAATATTTTTAATTTTTTTTGGTAGTGCGTCCAAGATTTCAGATTTTTTGTCATTACGGGTAAGTGTGATACCTGTAAAAAAAACACTGAAATCTGAATTTTACAAGATTCTACTTTCGTAACCATAAATTGAACATCCACTTATTCTTACAATGTATGTTTGGTTTCAATTTTTTGTCATTTATAAGAATATTAATGAAAATAAAATCACAAAATTTGAATTTCAAATGAAGTTTCAGTGATATTGAGAAATTTACCTATTTAAAATTGTATCATTCCTAAATTGATTGAAAAAATTAAAATGTTTTTTGTGTCAAATATTATCTAGTTATATTTTCATTCCAAAAATGAGTTTCATTAACCTCTCCAACTAACCTCGAACTGTTGACAGATTTTCGTATTTCACAATGAAAAATGAAAAAAAAAAGATATCGCACTTACCCCTTAGTCTGATTTTTAATTACCGTTTCGTAAGTTATCATTAAAAATAATTAAAATGTCACATTTTGTGGAAAACAACTGATGATATTCAACGAAAATATATAACATCTTCCTTTGTTCCGAAAAAAAATGTCAAAAAAAGGTGCTTTATATAGGAAAAAATCAAATCAAAAGACCGAATAACACAATTACGAACTGGAATTTTCTAAAAGCATCTCAGTTTCTTTAAAAATAATTGATTAAAGCACTAACTAAGGTCAGAAACCTTTTTCCTACAAATAATCAAAAATATAATCATTATGATGTAATAAAAAATGTTAATAACTAATTTGTTTTTCATTACAAATCTTCTCGTTATCACACTAACCCCATTATCACACATACCCCTATCGACCCTAATTAGAATTTTTAAAAGATATTGTCAGATAGACGCATAATTATTGGTAGAATATTTAAAAAAATATATATGTTTATAGATATAAATTCTTGAAGTTGTGGGAGTGGAAATGTTTAAAAAATATTTTGCTGAAATTAGAGAACACGGTAAACGAATATACATAAGCGGAAATATGTAATGTTCCTCTTCAGTTCTTGACTGAACATTTAATGGCCTTCATCTTTCACAGTTACACGCGTGTCTATAGGTGCCTATTATTTAGTTTGCCGGTTCTATTATATTTACGCTGTACTTTACTATCCGTGTAACAGATGCAATGGAAATGCACCTAGGACACTTTGCCAACTTTCTTATTATATGTGCTATGCATCGCTTACTAAATGAATATTTCACGACTTCAAGAAATATTGTTCGGTATAACATCGAAGAAACTAAATGCGCAAACATACTTTTTTATCTGGGCTTGCTAATTTTTAAATTAAAAATTTAAGGATGCACTCCATGTACAGTTAATCTCAAAGTCAATCAAATCGTTTGAAAAAAAGTTCAAGGCGAAACAAATTCTGTATTACAACCAATTTTGATACTTAACTATAATAAATATCTATGATTTCGGAACTTATTTTTCATGCACATTTATTAAATTACTTTTTTTATTTCGCAATTTGATTTTTGAAATGCAAGTGTGTAGAAAAATTTCACATTAATGAGCATTATAAGATATTGAGAAAAACTCAAATTCTATCATTTTAAATGGAATTGAATAAAATCAAACTTATTCAACAGTCTTTAAAATTTTATATAACATGAGCGAAAAAAAGTTTAATATGAAATGATGGGCGAAAATTGTGTTAAAAAAATAACTAAAACATAGCCATTTTTGAACACTTTCGAAGCGTTATTAAAATCACAGTACCTTATTTTTAAAAGTAAAACTTACCTAATTAGATTCATTTTTTATCAGAAGTTTCAAAATTTGAGCCCTTTCTTTAATTCGGTGATAAATATTTTTAAGAGAGAAAAATGAAAAAATCCAGGATTTACAATTATATGTAATTTATTTCTTCATTTATTAGCAATTTCAAAAATAGCTCAAAATATTGCTATTTTGAGATTTCAAGGGTTAAACGAGGTATCGACTAAGGCGTAATTTCTGTTTTGTGATTCGACTGCAAGAATTTTGAGTTTTGTAATATTTGTCCAACTTCAACTCAGTCGATATCTCCTTTAACGAAACCTCAAAATAGCAATATTTTGAGCTATTTTGAAAATTGAATGGTCGGCTAACCCACGAAATAACAAAGTTCCCAAAAGGGAAATCCCAATGGGTACTCGGGGAACATAAGGGGCTAACCCCGTATATATTATTATGGAGATTCATGATTTTTTGTTAGTCCCGTGAGGTTTTAAGAAAAGAATACAAGTCTGCGGTGCTATCTGCCGCACAGTGGACCTTTTTTGAATTACTGTCTCAAAATCATAGAACTTTGGATCGGAATGACCTAGAGGGATATTTTTTAATTTTAAATTAAAGAAAAAACCTTTCCGAATATAGAAAAATTATAGAGAAAGTAACAAAAAATTGTGACCTTGAAAATCTGTGTTGAAGATGGAATTTTTGGCAAAAAAAATCGTTTATTGAATACCAAAAACGCTTAGATTTTACATTTTATGTGCTATACATGTTTTTATCTAGATTTTTGCATGCCCAATCCGAATCTGACATGTAAATCGTTGTAAGACAAAATCCAAAATGGCGGAGCCAATATGGCAGACTAAAATTGTAAAAGGAAACCGATTTGACTAAAATTTGCTACAAGGGGGTTTTTCGGGTCACTGATTTCAAATCCAGGGTCAAAATTAAAAAATTAAAAATGGCGGATCCAATATGGCGGACCAACATATTGGATCCGCCATTTTCAATTTTTGAATTTTGACCCTGGATTTGAAATCAGCGACCCAAAAAGCCTCCTTGTAGCAAATTTTAGTCAAAACGGTTTCCTTTTAAAATTTTGGTCCGCCATATTCGATCCGCCATTTAAAATTTTTTAATTTTGACCTTGAATTTGTAATCAGCGACCTGAAAAACCACCTTGTAGCAAATTTCAGTCAAATCGGTTTCGTTTTACAATTTTAGTCTGTCATATTGGCTCCGCCATTTTGGATTTCGGATTGGGCATGCAAAAATCTATATAAAAACATGTATAGCACATAAAATGTAAAATCTAAGCGTTTTTGGTATTCAATAAACGATTTTTTTTGCCAAAAATTCCATCTTCAACACAGATTTTCAAGGTCACAATTTTTTTTTGACTTTCTCTATAATTTTTCTATATTCGGAAAGGTTTTTTCTTTAATTAAAAAAAAAATTCCCTCTAGGTCATTCCGATCCAAAGTTCTACGATTTTGAGACAGAATTTCAAAAAAGGGCCACTGTGTGCCGGTTCTAAAGGTAGAGGGGCTTCCATAAACCACGAGGCCCAATTTTGGCCACTTTTTGACCCCGCCCCCCCCCCCCCCACACACACGGTGCTACGTGGTTTATGGAAGGCCCCTAATTGACAATTCATGTATTTCGTTGAAAATTCGTTGCTTTTTTTGGGTAAAGAATTAATCTTTCTGGTTTAAAAATCAACTATTTGGGTTACAATTTATTTATTTTGTGTTGTAATATTTTTGCACTTGTTATTGTTTTCAGTAAACATTTGTCTGTTTTCTGTCCATAGGTTTTATTTATTTTTAAACACATAAGTCTTAAACCATGTGGCTCGGACTCGGAACACCCCTCCCCCATGTAGACCAACGTGGCCTTTCGTCGAACCCCCTCCCCCCTTCCCCCTAAAGAAACCTCGTGGTTTATGGAAGGCCCCTAGTTAATGACACTATGAACACGTTTTTCTGCTTATGTTACATTGAAAACTACATACAAGAGCCAGTTGTTCCTCAACAAGTGACGTGCGTGAGTATTCCTTCTTTTTTTTCATTCGTATACAATTAATTTTTGAAAATATCCAAGAATTGCAATAAGGCTTATTTCAGAGAGTTTTCGACGCAGTCCAAACAAAAAATCATCCCCCCAAGCTGGTTTTTCGCGTATAAAAATGAGAAAAAGTGTCAATCTTATTTTAATCCAGCACAAATGTGGGCATGGCTTGAGGGTTAGCCCTTTATGTTCGCCGAATACCCCTTGGGATATCCTCCGGGAAACTTCAGGAGCCCACAGTTAGACAAGTATTACAAATATTGCTCTGAAAACTTAATATGTTGTATAATATACTATTTTCTTTTAGTTCTGTTAACGCTAACAAAAAATGACGTGGAAATAACAAATGATACAGTTTTTCCGTTTTCCTGAAAAAATTTCCGAATGAGGGTTGGCCTCTTATCTTCTCCGACCATTCAATTGCTATTTTAGTAGAATAAGGATCAGGACCAAAGCAAAATTTTCAGAGTAATTAAGTGAAGAACTGATTTACATATGTATATGCTGTAAATCCTGCATTTATTAATTTTTCTCCCTACAAGATATTTATTTCAAAAAATGAACAAAATCTCCAAAATGGCGAATTTGTAATATTTCAGTAATGAAACTTTAAAAATGGCTCAAATTCTAAAAATTCTGTTAAAAAATGAACCTTGTGAGTTAAGATTTGATTTTTTTTGGTTGAAAATTAATTATTTCAACTGAAAATGTAATTATTCCATTCTTGGTTCAAAATTTATATTTTTGAGTCGAAAAATGAACTGTTTGTTTAAAAATTCATATATTTTTCGTATGTCTTACGTAATTTCTGGATGACACTTATAAAATTTTGCATGACTGTTGTCACTACTATAAGTGTTTAAAATATATTTAGAAACAAAATATCTTTAGATCAATATTATTGATCTCCTAGGTGTAAGATTGTTTTTGTACCTAAATGAAAAATTTAGAACTGTCACGGAAAATGAAAAATTGTTCAGCGAAAGTCAGGAAGTTTCATAATTCGGATTTTGTAGCAACCCCGATGTTTCAACTTTGATTACTCGATACTGCTATAAATTTGGATTTTGAAATATTTGATTAATTTAATTTTTCTCCGAAAAATGATATTGATCGTAAACTTACTGATTACATGGTAATTAAATTATTCCAAAAGTTCAGCATTTTCAAACTTCAAAAGTGTAAAAATGACGAGCATTTACAATTTTTAAGTTTTGGTAAGTAACTTAATTTACAGAACTCATTGATTGAACAATTTAATCAGTAGATTTGAAATTAATGAAATTTTTTGTTAAGAAAATTAAGTTAACAAAGAACTTCAAAATTTTAAGCGCTTTTGAATAACGAACACAAAGGAGGTCCAATTTTGAATTAGAGAAGAAAGAATTAACCTGAGGGGGTAAGTTTTGGGTTTCAAAAATAATTATTTCAATTTAATGGAATGAAAACATTGAAAAATGATAATTTTTAACCTGCTGTAAAAATACAACTTTTGATTCATATTTGACAATAAAGTTACTTTTGCTTATGAGAAATACAAATTTTAGTTCTGCTGAATATGTCTGGCTTTGGTTAAATTATAAAAGTCTACATCAATAAATCTTAAATTTTTGTTAATTCTATTATGCACACAAATGTGACATTCTTTGCCACTGCCCTTCATCTGAAACTACTTTTTGAATCTCAATTCTGAATTATGGGTGTGAATTTGGAAACATTCTTTCCTTCGAGTTTTTCAAATTATCCCATCGGCATTGAGGAAAAGCAACAACAATGCTTTCGAGATTTTCGTGACACACCTATTTCTTAGAGAACGGTAATTTTCATTAATGCTATACAAAATGTTAAAGAATGTAGTAGTAGAATTTGAGTTTTTCTCAATTCTACAATGCACAAAAAGGTCACATTTTTCTGTACCCTTGCACTTTGGAAATCAAATTTCAACGTAATTTAGTAAATTAATGTGACAAATAAGTTCCGAAAACATTAGTAATTATTATAGTTAAGTATCAACATTTTTTTACTTCAGGCCACAAACCACTTCGACGAAATAAAATGCAATGACCTAAAACAACAATTTTCTACGAACAGTTTAATTTTAAAAATGTAATTAAAACTGAAACAAATATAGAAATGCACAAACACTTTCAAGGATTTAATAAAATCAACTACCTCAGCTACTGATCATTGGAATTAAATTAAAATTAAAACTTCTGTCTATAAAGTATAAATAAAGCGTAAGCACAACATTGAAATCTCGTAAAGACGATAGTCAAATTTTTATTTTTTTGTATGTACACAGTTCTCTTTGCATAGGGCCTTTTTCAAATTAACACTATTAAAAAAATATATTAGAACTTTTACAATGTTTCAAATATATTAGTCCTGTTTTTTTTCTGAAACGAGAATCAAGAAACCAGTAATTGCAAGTTACCAATAACTATCTCCCTTTCCTTGGAAGGTAACAATGCACTTTTTAATCAGGGGGTTTTGATTCACACCTATAATGCAATTACCTGTCGTATAGATTTATTGAAGGATGACTGACGTTTACAACCATAAGTAAAAAATTTCAAATAGACGACACTTTCATTTGCATTATAAGTGCGTGTCACTTTGAATAATCTATTAATAATCGAATAGTCATTTCGGAATGCAGTAAAAGAGAAAAGAAATAATCGATAACTTATATCGGTTTTCTATGAAGAAAAAAATCTTGCTATTTCAATGAAATGTAGAAAATTGAGCATTTGATATGAAAACGATATCCATTCAGACCCTCAATACGGTTGAAGAACTTCCATGTAGTTAGACTCTCGTTGGCAATCATTTTGAATTTCATGTATTCAACACGAAATTGTAGCACAGCCTAGTTACTGCAAAATACTGAGCCAAATGTTTATTATTCAGAACAGCCACTCGTTTTCTGTAACTTTCGGTATCGATTGTGAAACTCAGGTCAAGAAAAGTTTCGTTATTTTTAGAAGTAAAGTAGGCGAAATAATTTGAATTTCTTGCATTTTAACTATAAAATTATATACACTCAGAGAAAAATGTTTGGTTAGATGAATAAAAGTTTGGTTGATCCAAACAAAAATTTTGGTATGTTCAACAAAATTTTTTTGTGGGCGTAGCAAAACGTTTTTTTAGTTGAACAAATATATTTCGTAGAATTAACCCTGTTTTTGTACAAGCAACAAAACTCTTCGATTTATAAGTATAACAATATGGTTTTGTTGGAGAAAAATTTGTATTTTGTAGATATAATCAAATATATAATTTATGCTAGAAGTCCTTGAAGTGAGAAAAATAAATTTATTCAATAAAATGCGTTCAATTTGCAAAGAATTTGCCCAATTAAATAATTAATCACAATTAAATTCATCAGGACAATCCATGATTATAGACAAAAATGTGATTAACCGGAAGACTTCTCCTGAAATCAAATGCATTTAAATTAATCGAAATACTTTTTCTTCTTCTAGCTTTTTCTTTAAACAAGGAATATTTGGTTTTATTTAGTAAAAAAAATCTATGTTCAAAATCCTAAATTATAAAGTCAAATTGAGGGAAATCATTATCACCTCTGTCACTTTTGATTAGAATCTATCTCTAAAAAGGAAACATTCTTAATTTACAAACTAGTTGTAGCTTTTTCCCGAAGTATACCTGATACTAGTCTCATTTAATAAGACTTTATTTCATTGAAAACTGTTTAAAAAAACCTCACAGATCAAAACGATAATACGTTGTTTTTTCAGTCATATCAGCTGACATCAGCTATATTGAAAACTGGGACTTCGGGCATCTGCGCATGCGCGCTCGTGTGTTTGGTACAAATAAGTGAGCCATATAAATGTTTGTGTGAAACCAACCACTTTTTTAGTAATCAAAACTAAATCTTTGGTAATTAGAACTAAATTTTTGTAAAACGAACAAAAACTGCTCACCAAAACTATTTTTTTACCGTAACCTTTTTTTTGCTCAGTGTAGTACACTGTAGTGTCAACGGTTTTGGTATAATTATTATAGAAATATTTCTGCATATAATTATTTTGATTGGCCTTAATAATGTGGAGTTTGCAACTTATTCTTATTTTTACTCATTTACTATTACTCTCATCAGTTTTGATCATAAATGTTAACTTCATCTCGCTTCATCTTGATATTGGTTTCCAGTCTTGATTATCTTTTTTACGTCATCGATCAAGAAGTAAATTACAGTTTAGAGAACTGGCTTCTCATTATGGCGACTACACTGTGAATATTTTATCACAATTTTTTTCTCTGCACGAAAGTTAACACAAATGGAGGACACAGCATGTGCTTGCAGAAATATGCGGTACTGATGGTAGTTTGAGCATTACATCACGTTGACTTTCTATATCCTCTTCCAAGCACGCAATTTCTATAAAAACATCCTCCACGTTCGATCACGCTAAAGGAATCTTTTATTTGAAACTTGACCGTGAGGAGAATCTATTTCCTACGCGAAAGGATGCTTTATGTAAAAAACATAACTGGCAAACGTTTATTGCACAGTTTCTTGTCTTACAAAGTACTCTGGAATTCGAACTCAATCCATCGTTTTATGCATTTTTTGAAAGTAGAAAATAATCTAGTTTTCAAAGGTTCATGATATGTGTACACAGAAAAAAATTAGCATTTGAAGAAAAAAAATATTTATACGAATACGGACGATATACAGTATTTTCTTGAACCAAGAAAATGGTTCTTTTTCTGAATAAAATGTATATACTTGAATGAAGAATCTTGACTTTCTTTAATCAAGTCCGGTTTCTTGAGACAATTAAAAAGATATTATCACAGAAAAAAACAAAATGTAGTCTTCACAGCGATTTCAGAGTAATCTTTACCTGCAACAAAAATTACCTTCACGTGTTAAGATTTACCCACCACATGGGAAATGGTTACCACGTCAACTCTATTGAATCTTGTTTTGTTTCGATGCGAAAAAATTAAATTTTATCTACTTGAAAATTAACCGCAACAAAAATTCACTTCTGTTTTTTCTGTGATTAGATCAAGAAATTATTATATTTCTCGTGCACTATTCATTGTTATTTGATTTGTTTATTAGTGATAACCCAACAGTTACATGTAAACATAATATTACTATTGATTGGGTTACATGATACAAAAGTATTGTCACATATAGAATTTTATAAGATATAAAACAACGTGTTTTTATTTTGCAATTGCTTAGCAAATTGATTCCTTCAATTATTATATAATATACATTTTCACTTGAAGAGTTTACCACTTAACTTAGATTTTATAGTGTTCTCTATATATTTCTCGATTTTAAAATTCCAAAGTACTTCAATGGGTTTCGAGGCAGCTTTTGATTTTCACTCAATTTAATGGCATTTCAAAAAAGTTCAAAGAATTTCATGGATGGAATTATATTTCACGCAGTTTGAAAGATTTTTTTGAATTTTAGCAATTTTCTTGGCATTTTTATGTAGATTCAGTAGGATTCCACCGTAGTTTAAGAAACTTTATTGCATGGATTATTTAGGAATTATATGACATATGAGATTCCTATGACACTCTATAGGAGATTTCTTAGATTTCAAAAGATTTTTTGAAATTTCACAGAATTCCATGGAATTTATCCCAATTTCTTAATTCCTCGGGATTTCATCTTTCAAGGGACTTCATGGGAGTCTTGTAATTTAAAAAAATTTGAGAAGGTTGTTTGAAATGAGTATTCAAAGGCTTCCTTAAGATTCCGTGGAATTTCAACAAATTTTGTGTGATTTTAAAAGAGATTTTCAAGGGATTTCAGATTATACCCAAAGATTTAAAGAATGTAAATAAATCTTAAGTAATTTCACCAAATTTCATGCTATTTTTTGGTTTGTTGTGCATAACGGGATTTCAAGGGACTTCAAAGATGTCCCTTTAATTTTGTAGGATTTCATCAAGTTTCATGAAATTTTAACAGATTTTTTTAGATTCATAAAATTTTAACACATAGGAAACATGTGTATGAATTCTCGGATTTTAAGGGGAATTCATGGTATTTTAGAGAATTTATAAGCATTTAACAAAATTTCAAATGTATGGATCAAAGGATTTCATATGGAATTTCTAGGAATTTGAAGGTTGATATATCGCAATTGCGATATATCAACGTCAAATTAATGTTTCTACTGAATTTAAGGGGGTTTTAATAAACTTAATTGACTTTTAATGAAATGAAAGAGATTTTATGGAATTTCATGGAGAATATATGAAATTACAACGAATTCGATACTATTGCAGTACTCTTCCATATTTCATTATTACTGGTATTTCATAAAGTGTCAATCCAATTCGTTAAAATAATACGAATTTTCAAGGGATTTCTTGTAGTTTAATTCTCATGCGACTTGATTGTTTTGCACTCGATGCATGCAATCGAGTGCAAGATGCAACCACAAAAATGGTATGAAACTCCTTGTAAGGAATTTCATGCCATTTGAGTGGTTTTTATGAAATTTGTATGGAATTTCACTTAATTCCCCTGGAATTTGTGAACAGATTTATAAAATTTGGGCAAAATTATACCCTAGATTTCAAGGTGGTGAAACCTTAGTTCTAAATATAGATTTTGCAAAAATAGTTTTGTAAGATATTAAAAATATATTCTTGATTTTGCACGTTGGCTTTTAGAAAGTCACGATTCGAGGACCAAATGCGGAAGAAGGAAAGTGTAATTTCGCAGTGACTTTGAGTGCACGAGTAGATCGTTTAATCGAGATGAATCGTTACATTATTATATTATTATATTTTATATCGAGCCTCTTGTATCCAGTTCACGTATCAGGGAGCGGCTAATGCGATACAATATCTTTTCGTTTTTCCCTTGTTTCATTCCTCTTTTCTTCTGCCTACTCGATAAGACGAATGGCCTCAACTAATTTCATCTCGGAGCTCTCAGAGCTATAGAGTATGGCTCGAGATTTTCACAACCAGGATATTACCATCGATGGAAAAAGGATGATATTAACGCTCGAACATCAAATGTCAACTTTGTGCCATTATTATAGTCACTAGTACATTATGCTTTCTTAACACGATGTTAATTTTAATTACTTTGTTTTCCAAATTGAATCATTTTATTTTTGTGAAAATTTTAATATTTTTTTCTAATTTAAGAAAAATGTTCAAAAATCTTTTTTATTCTTCCTTTATGTTTCTTTTTTTTCTTTTACGACTTTTAGCAGGAAACATGTTGCAAGTTCTTTTCCTCATTTCCGGTGCGTTTGATAACGATAGTAGCTATCAGTAACTTGGATTTACTTTTTAAAAAGGGTCACCGCTACAATACATGTATGCATGGGAAAATTATATGATGGTTTACGATCATTTTTGAGAGAAACGACTGTCGGCCGACTATACAATATTGCTTCGATATTTAGAAAAATCTAATCGGAATTAATATAAGCAATGGTGTTATAAAACAATATTACGGAAGCTCTGGGATAATAATAGGAGGAATTATTTTTCCATTTATTATAAAGAAACTTTTAATGGGAAAGTGAATGGTTTTTATATTGCAGATAATTAGGTACAGATAACTTAGGTGTTTAGCACCACAGGGTCAGTCTGGAAAGTATCATAGCAAGTATAAGTAATTATTATTAGAGAAGAGGAATCATGTAAAGTGAAAGGGTTTGCAATTAGATCTTAATCTTGATTTTAATCTTTCTACAAATCTACGAGTTTGGCGGAAAATTGTCGGTTTTTCATTTGGATTTGTAGGAAAGTTTCGTCCCACTTCGTTGCTTTTAGTAAAAGAAAATAATTTCTAAATAATTAAGACTGATTTAATCTGCTGGAAGTTTCATAATTTGGTGAAATTATTTAACCTATTGAAAATAAGAAGTTCCATTCCATTAGTTAATGACCAAAAATATTTAAGATGTTTCAATACAATGATGCTTTAAATTAATTGTATGCTTGAAATTTAGAGTTAACTAAATTTTTGAAATACTATTTTCTAAATAAGGAAACAGTATATGTACCATAATAGCACAAGCTTGTCATGTTTCATAATTATTATTTTTAAATTTAGAACGTCGCAAAAGTTTTTTATATGTTTCAAAATCCTGTAAGGTTGTTATCAGTTATCGTTCAGAAATCCAATTTATTAAGGTTTCATCAAAGACTGAACCAAGTTAGTTATTATTATGTATACATATACTTGTCTAAATTTATGCACCTACATTAATTTGTTTTTTAAATTTCTTTGTTTCAGATACAATTTTCAGCGATTGTTCTTTTGGATTTAAATTGAAGGGTTTCAATTTTCTGCTATCAAGAATTTCATACTATGGGCCGTTTAGAATTTCCGGTATTGTGCTATCAATCTGTGTTTTTTGTATCAAAGATTATTTTCTACTAGACTTTTTATTATTTTCCACTTAAGCTTTCTATTTGAGATCCATTTAAGTTTTTCATCGATCACTTCACCTTTTATTATTACGACTATACCATCTGTGATAATGTAAATCTACCATCGAACTCGTCAAACCACTTTCTTCTTTTTTCTTGAACCAATTGAACTATTAGAAAATTTTCGAATTCAAAAGATTACAAATTTATAATTTTTATAATTTTGAAGTATGCTAATGAGAAGACTTTTAATCCTATATTATTGTTATTTTAATTCTAAGCTAACTTAACTAACTTTCGAGTGAATATTATCGATTCAAGTTTTGTATTTAAAAAGCGGCTAATTTGGAATGTATTCGCATTTAAAAACATCTACAGTCAAAATCGACTTAAAGTATAATGTTTATAATATTAAAAAAGACTACCAATAACATTTGAATGCACTTCATATCAATATATATAATATGATTTATTTCTGATTTATGGATTCTATAAAGTTCGATATTTAGTTCAGTTCTTTATTCAAATCTGGATTCTTTCAACAGTGAGGGTGCCCTCAAAGTAAAATCAATTAAATACTTAGAAGACACTTTGTAAAATCGGATAATTTATTATTAGGACGTTTGGAAATTTCCATAATTTTATACCAATAAGTGTTTTTATTCTATGTTATAATGGGTAGGCAAAATAGAAGAAATAAGGAATAGAATTTGCAAATTGGCGACATTTAAAAATGATGGTTTTTCATTTTAAAAAATTTACTTATAATTTCATGAATATTTATAATAATTATTTACTTGAATACTTATTTTGTATGGAGTGACCCACTATAGGTACGTGGCCCAATATTGAGGTCGCTGCCCTATACTCCTATAGGGTCATTTCATTTCCCTTTTATTTGCTGCCGTAAAAGCACTTAACCTTAGACACCAATTTTGTTTTGCTTCCAGATAGTTGAGTAGCTATAAAAGTAACAAACTCTAAAAGCCCATAACCTGAAATCACGCAGAAAAAAGTTTTGTTTTGAAAAAGCGGGTCTATGATAGAAAACAAGGAATGTTATATTAAATTTAAAATATTGCAGAAATTATGAACCTTACTATAGTCGCTAATGACCATTGCAGTCGATGCAACATGCATTATTATTCTTGCTTTTTATTGATACCGGTGACAGAGTTTGTTGATTAGCTTTTCTCTTTTATAATATTTTTAAAGGCCCTAAAATGACTACAATCATCCAAACTTGAAGATCTATTTCATTCCAAATCCACCTGATCAATTAACTCCTGATCCTACAAATTTGAACGTTATTCCATTGCAATAAGTTCCAATGGTACCAATTCGGTTTGAAACAGGTATAGAGCAAAGAACTTCAGTGTGACTACCACCCCCACTTTTTCTGACAAAAACATTTTTGGCGAATGAAAAACATACTTTTCCGAATTTTGGCACGTTTTTCTTTTATTTTATTTTTTTCCCTGTCTCATTTTACCTTTTTTTATGGCGGCTTCAAAATTTCTATCCACCTATAGGAACAATAAGGAATTTTTTTAGAAAATTCTAAAGCTAGGGATCGAGTGAAAATTTGGAAATTTTTCTATGTTTGCCTCCAACTCACTAGAGCACTTACCAAATTGACTTTTCTATATGCATGCAATTTTTTCTATCTTCTGCATAGTTACTTTCATTATAGATAATTCGACGTTTGCAGCCCCCTAGGAACAAGAAGGCATTTTTTAGAAAAGTTTAAATTTAGGGTTGGATTAAAATTGAAAACTTTCCTATGTTTGCCTAAAAAACACTGCAGCACCTACAAAATTGACTTTATTACATCATCGCAAATTTTTCTAGTAGTTAATATCATAGAGAAATTAAAATTTTCAGCCTTCTAGAAAACACCGGGATTTTTTTTTAATTATGAAGTTAGGGGTTAAAGTTAGAGGTCTAATGAAAATTTAGAATTTTCCGAGGAATTTTCCTATGTTTGCTTCAAATTCACTACATCACTTACCAACTTGATTTTACTATATGTATGCAATTGTTTTTACCTTCTGCATAGTTATTTTCATAGATAATTCAACGTTTGCAGCCTCCTAGAAACAACATCGATTTTTTTTGAAAAGTTTAAATTTATGGTAGGGTTAAAAATGATTTTTTTTTCTATATTTGCATAAAATTCACTAGAGAACATCCAAAATTGATTTTATTACACCCATGCACATTTTTTAGTTTCTCTATATAGTTACTTTCATCGAGAATTCAAAATTCGCATTCTCCTTATGAACAACAGCGAATTTCGTAGAAAATTTTAAACTTATGTGTTAGGTTAAAATTTGAAATTTTTGTATATTTGCCTAAAATTTACTACAGCACCTTCAAAATTGGTTTTATTACAACCATGTAATTTTTTCTAGCTTCTGCATAGTTACTTTCAGAGAGACTTCAATTTTTGCAACATCTTTGGTACAGAGATTTTTTTAAAGTTTGAGGTCGGGTGAAAATTTGAAATTTTTCTATGTTTGACTCAAATCCACTAAAGAATATCCAAAATTGATTTTATTCGCAGCATTTGCTTTCAGCTCTTCGCACTCGTGTACGTTTTCCGACTCATGCTTCGAGCAAGATTCATACTCGTTGGCAATCGCCCGTTTTGCGCACTTGTATCAAAAATAGCTATTATTATATCAATGCAAATTTTTTCTAGCTTCTGCATAGTTACTTTTATAGAGAATTCTAAACTTGCAGCCTCTTAGAAACTACAGGGAATTTTTGTAAAAAAATCAAAGTTAAGAGTCTATGTCTGCCACCAATTTACTACAGCACCATCAAAATTGATTTTATTACATCCGTGCAACTTTTTCTCGCTTCTGCACAGTTACTATTGGCAGGTTTGGAGAACGATGCTGTTTTCGGGGCACCTTGTATAATACCTGGCTAAGCCTCTAAGCCTGAAGAAAGACAAGTAAAGTAAAGGCGAACCACGAAGGTACCTACAGGCTACAAGAGGTGTAGGTGGCGGAGGGGAGCAGTCTCTGAGTTGAGAGTTCTGAGCTGGAAGCCTCTCGGTACCCGGGACTCCGAGAGTAGAGACCACGCGTTTAAACCGCTCGAGTCGGCTCTACTCTCTTCACTCGTTCTCTCACTTCCACATACCTACAAAACCAAGGTGCCTCTACAACGTGCCTCCACCAACCAATACCCACCAAGGAACCTACCTACCTGTTGGCTGACTGCCTGCTTGCTTAGTTCGCCAGGCTACTCAGACTGCCATCCTCGCACAGGTAACAGAAGACTTCCAAGTCGAAGTGGGGCCGCCGCATTCGTTTCTCTCGAAAGGCAAGGCGTCGAATTCAGGACAAAATCCGTCGCGGTGGTACTTTGCTGCTTTGCCTCGAAACCGACTACTACCGATCGACTCGCGATCGGGACAAGGTGTGGCGATCATACTCTCGATCTCACCTTTGCTTTTTCAACTTTTCTTCCCGCGAGTTTCATTCCGTCATTCTTCAAACACACAGACTTGGACTTCCAATTTTGGTTTTCAATCTGTGACTAATTCCAGTTTAGAGTTTGAATCTGTGACACCTAATTAAACTCTGTGACTCCTTATCTCTTGTTTCGTGGTTGTTGAAATTTGGTTCTGTGACTTCCAGTTTAGACTTTAAGTTTTTGACATCTTATCATTCAGCTCTGTGAGTTTGGATTAATCTGTTCTGTGACTTTTTACATTTTGTCGAGTGGTTCTGCAGATTTTCTTTCGTGACTTTGTATACTTCATTTGGTGATCGAACTCTGTGGTATCAGGTGATTGAAAATTCAGGATCAGTGGGTTTGTTGAACCATGTTTGATGTGCGGTAAAATTCTTAAGGGGGTTTGGTTTAGACAATTTTTCAAGATTGCCGAGTGATAGTTTGACCCAGCAGATTGCCAACAGATTTCGGATGACATCGCTGAATCAGAGTCTGGGCCGCTTCTGCCGTTGCACTCGTGTCTGTGTACCGTAGAACGTACCGTATTATTAGAGCTGCCTGTGAGACGTGCAGCAAACCGAGCATTCAGGTGAGTTGCACACAACCTGCTCTTACAACGAGCATTAATTCGCTTCTCTTTCTTGACTCGTACGCCTTACCTTACTATATACGGTGTGCCGGTTCGCGATTCTCCGCAAAGCCCTTCTGAAACAAGAGACTTGGGTTGGCTTCTGAAGCCTAAAAGCTGAAATTCCAGAAACTGAAAATTCAGATGGAATTTAGCGATATTTAGCAGTAGAAATGAAGAGCGAAAATCTTAAAATCTAGATGAAATGATTTGGTGTTTGATCAGTGAAGTCGAGACCATCTGGATGCTTTAAATGTTTAGAAGATTATGAACAGATGTCTGGAAGGATATTTCAAAAAATGTTAAGAGTTGAAATCATCTTAACTTCAGGCTCGCCACTAGATCGAATCATCGGGAAATGACGGGTTATTTTTTGAGATTGGGAAAACCGGGTAATAACACTGAATTTGTTTTACGACTGGGAATTTTACAAATTTTAAGAAGCAAACTCAACCCAAATTTTCCATTTTAGATCTTCATTTCTATGCGTACATTTTCAATTTTAGGAATTATAAAATGCAGTTTTGAAGACCTAAACAATTAAAAATTAAAAGCGTTTGAATTTGAAAATGTTAGATAAAAAAATTTAACTTGATCAACCATAAATATGAATTAATAAATGATTTTTTAAACTTAACTGTAGTTCGAGTGCTAAAAATTGAAGAATAATTGATTTGAAAGGACGATTCTGAATCTGTTCAAAATTAAACAATTTACAGATTTTAACGTTGAAAATTGAACTTTTTCAATACGAAAACCTTAGTATTTAAACAAAGTTAAACGTCTGATTGAAACTTTATAAACTATTTACATTTTTAAATAATTTCAAATTAATAGATTTATAATTAAACACTTTTTCAAATCTTATTCGAATATTCTTTTCAGTATAAAATATTAAATTTTTGACCCATTAAATTTCAAATTTTTTAATTACAAAAAAAAGAATAATAAAAACTAAACAATTTGAGACTGAATTGTTTGAAATAGAAAGTCTTGAGTCGTTACATTTCAAAGTGCTCAATTTAATTATGAATAATTATGAATGGAAAAATTATTAATTTTAAACCACTTAAAATTATAATAATTCAACTAAAAAGGATTTATATATAAAAAACACTCACAATTATAATTTTAAAATAATGAGTAGAAATTCGGTTTTTTTCGAATTAGAAGAGGAACTTTTTTATTTCTTACATTTTTAGTAAGTTGAAGGCGGACCAATTTCATATTTTTAACATTTTTATTTAATTTGAAATTTAAGATTTTAATTTTTGTTTTTAATTTTTTCTGGATTGGAATAGGGAGATTTTTTATTTTTAACATTTTTATTAAATTGAAAGAGAAATTTTTTTTTCTGAATTGAGAAAGGAACTTTTTTTTTATTTTATGATTTTTATCGAGTTTGAAGGGACGAAATGTAGGTTTTCAAGTTTTTCTAAATTGTAAAAGGCACTTGTTTTGTTTTGAATATTTTTATTGACTTGGAAGGGAAAATATTTTTGTTATTGTTTGTTTTTCTAAATTGGGAGAGTCCAATGTTTTCTTTTAAACAATGCCATTGAGTGGACGGGGGGCAAATTTTGTTTTTGTTTTTCAAGATGAAGGGGGGAACAGTTTATTTTCAATTCTTGTACTGAATTGGAAGAGGGACATGTTTTATTTTTATTAATGTGGGTTGAAAGAAAGGGTGACTATTAATTAAGAGTTTTGCAAATTATAGCGTGGATTTATATTTTTTAACCAGAAATCTTTAAAATTTTCAATTTATAAAAAATTAAAGTTTTTAATTTTAGAGTTTAATGTCACTTAATTTAAAATGGTTACATTTTAAAGTGTTAAAGACTTACATTTTATACGTGTAAATTATTAGGCGTTTAAATAAAAAATTTCTGAATTAAAAATGGTTTAAGTTTCAATTTTGAAAGTTTGAAATTTGAAAGAGTTCGTCTTTGAGTGATTTAATTTGCAGTTCAATTATGATTACTTGGAATAAAAAAATTCCAGTTCTAAGAGTTCGATTTTTTTAATTTCAACGACCGTGGCAAATTTTTTCGAACCAGAAAATGTCCGGGCATTTTTTCCGCAATTAAAACGGGCACTCTGAAACTTGTACGCTTTTGAAAGTAATGTGGTTTCAAAAGTTTAGAATTTGAAAACTTTAACTCAGTGAAAAAAAATACATAAAATTGTTACATCTTAAAATATTTGACTTTAAATTCAGTAAGATTGAATCTAGGTGCAAGTGAAATTTCTCTAAATTTAAGAATCAATTCTGTAATTTAGATAATGAATTCTTAAATTAGGCACAATGTTGCTTGAATGCAGGAAAATTCTACTGAATTTAAGGCAAACAAAGCATATGTTTTTAATATGAAAACTACAAAACCTTTCATAATTTAGAATATGAGAATTTGTAATCAAACTAAAAAAATTTTGGATGTAATGATTATGGGTATTTGGTAATACATAAGTAGACATCTATGGGTGCTTTGATCATCATTGAAAGATTCTGACGAGATGATGTCTGGAGAAGATATTATTGCAGAAGAGAAAGGAAGAGATTGTATCTAGACATTTATTCGAGGTATTATATCAAATCTGAAATTAGGATCTGTGATGTATAGTTTTGCCTTTTAATGAATTTCAAAAAGATAATATCGATGTGAGAGTAGAGAGTTTAAGATTATAATTGGTTCTTTAAAAAGATTATGATATCACCTTATTATTAAAACATGCGTTATTAGATGCTTTGTAGTTTGAATGAAGAGAAATGTTAAAAATTGCGAACTTTACAGAGTTCTCCAGATTTTTGCATTCTCTAAAATCATGAACTAAACAATTTTGAATCCTCAGATTTGCGAATTGAATAAATTTTTAGTTCAAAGTTCAAAACATAAAAATATATCAACTAACAGAAATATTTTGTCAGTTTATTTGAAAACTTTTCCTTAAAAACACTATAGAGTTTACATTGCAAATTGAGAACATTTTCAATTCTTAAAAATCCTTTGTAAATAAGTCTGCATAAGAATTTGAAAAATATATAAAATTATATAAATTAAATATTGAAAAGGATGTTAAGATGTTGATGCTGAAATGAAGATTCTAAAATATTCCACAAAACTCTTCACTAAAAATGAGTCTACGAGATAGAAAATCCTCATAGGTTCAATCAGAATATTTCTTCTTCAGAAGACAATTAGATTAACAATTTTCATGGAAATCTTTCTGCAGCCTCATTAGGGCGATACAGGTCTCATTTATATGTATAATAAGAATTTAATCAGTCGATGGGAATTTGGAAAACCCACTCACGTCCGAGTGTATCTTTCTGTTATTATCCTTTTATTTTTAAATTGTATGTTAATTTAAAGATTATATTACTAGATTCATTCTAATATAAACCTTCAAAAATGACTTAGAAAGATCCTCCATACGATAAGAATTTTATTAACGAAAAAGCATCTTTAGATTCTTTTATACTTATTTTCTGATAACGAATCTCGTTAAGGTCATTTTAGATTCTCATTATGTAAGAAGATATTTCGTCACGTATGCTCATGAATATAAGAATGTAAGAAATTTTTGATAATTTATATTTGTTGCAAACAAAGTTATTTTTCTAAAAGGGCAGTTGACACTTTTAGTTTAAAAAAAGTTTGATTTTATTTACTAACAATTATTTTCTAGAGTTTATTTATTTTCCTGATAAAAAACTTTTATCTGTTTAATTACCTTGACATAGAGCTTAATAAGATTTTTAGCAGATACTCGTTGATATCAATTGCTTGTTTCTAAATTTAAATTCCAGATAGGAACTAAGGAAAGTTAAAGCACTTCCATAATAGAAAATTCGAACCTAAGTTTCAATTGCGAGATTAAATATTGATAGGATTCGTTCCAATTTGATACGAACCCCTAGTTTTAAAATTAAAAAAACAACTGCTTAAAATAGACTGAGTAATATTTCTTTATTGACATTTAACGAAAACTTTCTCCTACTCACAAAAAAAACTTGGTGCCCAATTTCCCAATATCGGAAGGGACTTTTGATAACTGTATAAGAAAATGCTAGAACAAGGCGATGATTTCTTCAACATGCCAAAAAAGCATTGTAATAACGGTAATCAGGATATAGCTTTATCTACCGGTAAATACAGAGGCAAGGAGTTGAGCATCTGGAATATATTTAAACTTAAGGCTTTAGGAAATCATGCGGTTATGTTGTGGCTGAATTCTTTCATAACAAAGGCACTCAATCGTTTAGTGAAGTTCTATCTGCCTTGTTAGCGATGAAAGGATTTCGAGTACTTCATTTCTATTCTTTTGTGTCCGGATAGTCCCACGACTGTACTTTGCTGTTCTTCCTTTAAAAAGTGTGCCTCGCTACCTTCACTTTGCTTTGTATTTTAAACAGAGTGTGATTCATAGATTTAGAATAATTTAGATCCCTTTACGATAATTTGATAATTGGGCAATCATTATGATTGCTGGTTTTTTACATTTTTGAGTATTTCGAAAATATCTATTAACGAATTAATAAACAGAAATATATATTTTTAATAGTAATGTTTTGTTATAGTTTTTCATTGCGGCATGACTAAATATTTTTTCATTGATCATCAATCCCGATTTTTGTATATTGTTACTTTCTGACAAAAAATCAAACATTCACAGCACATGGAATACTTCTGTGTCGAAGGTCATCTTTCTTTGTGATTGAATCGTATTTATGACGTCAGTTATTCTGTATGACGACATCTTAACCCACTATTGTGTTCACAAAACTTACAAACAAATAATTGTTTTGAGTATTTCAAGGTAAATGCAACTTCAGGAGATAAAAATGTTTTGTCCTATCTGGATCTTTGAAAACGTATTATATTTTTTTAGATTCAAAACTTTTAAAAACTAAAGAACAAATTTAGAAGATTATTTGCTTTAAATTCGAAATGTCTCATCGTCCCGAAATTCGGGATGATTAGTCGAATATTTTTCATAACTTTGGCCATAGTCGTCCCAAAATGTTGGGATGACTAGTCCATTCCCTTTTTCAGCTCCGCCAATTTTGCGGGACGACCATATAGATGTAGCCCGAACAATTTTATTAGGATACCAAAATCTCGTTAATTTAAATGTTTTATTTTTCAGGCAAATAGTAAGAAAACTATTATTTCATGTTACATGTTGTAATAACTGTAGAATTCAATAAATTATTTATTTACTTTAATGCTGTTACAATCAATTATATAGGATTCAAAAATAAGGGGATTTCCAGTTATTTCCTCAGTATCTAAAGTTTATTTGAATTGCTTTGCTTTCTTAAGTTTGATAAGAACAATAAAAGGATAATGGTCGCGAAAAAAATTATTCTTATAGTCTGTAGCATGTTTCAAAAAGTTAGTGTGGTATCTTAAAATCTTTGGATAGAACTAGAATCATGAAGAGAAAAGCTTCATCAATATAACCTTCAGATCTTGAAGAAAATGGTTCATAAATTATACATCGCTGCTTCTTTGAAGTATGTAATCAGTAATCACCCATCACGCAATTTATTTTAATAATAATTAAATCATTTAGCAGGCGTCGATGGACAGATATGACCACATTTTCTAGGAATGGATAAAGTAAGGCAAAATTAACTTGTGTTGTAAATCATTTTAGCCGTAAAATAGCATCGATAACGGACCGAGAGTTAGGTAATTTATTACACAAACTGGGTTAGCCAACTGCAGCTCTACAAATTGGCTTTTTTCAATGAATGGTGCAGTGTGACATACTCTTATACAACATATGTACACACCCATTCAAAGAATTCATTGAATTTTAGCATGTGAAAAAAAGGATTGGGTTTTATTCATGTTAGCAGAAACTGGCATAGGAGTGAAAATTAATTTTTTTATTTTAATTAGCTTTGCAATTCTGATCGATAGCTTTTTTTATGCATATTATTAGAAAAGGAAAAAGTTCATAAGAAAAGAAATACTATGTCATAGAACATTAGAGAAGAATACAGTTGACATTTCCAGATTAGGCATGTATAATTTTATCTAAAGTTAAAGTAGGTCAGCATGTCAGAATCTCGCATGTTGTATCGTTATCTATTCTGTGATCTTGTGTAACTTGTTTCATTTAGTGCACAATTTCAAGTTCAGTTCTACCTGGTTCGAAATAATTATTAATCAGCTAACCTGGTTTTACTAAAAACTGTGGATTATTAGAATGAGTTATTCCGTAGTGATAAAATTATTTCATGTTATTATGGTTATAAAATTAATGGTATAATTATAATTATTTATATTTAATTTACTTGATATAAGTATAGTAATTTACTGAACAATTTAGTAGTCAAACATTCAATTAAGTCTGTGAAGTTTTGGGAAGTCATCATGTTAATTGAATATGCGGAGAATTAAAATTATTAAACTTATTTAAAGTTTCACATTAAGGAACTAAAAATTCTATATTCCGAACTTTTTGTTCAACATACTAATTATTCTTTGCCATTCCTTATTTTTAGTTTAAGTGAAGTTAATATTTATCATTCTACATTACATTTTTTCACAGAAAATTGCAAATTCTTTATAATTTCATTAGTGATAAAATAATCGTGCAACTTTTTTCAGGGAATGAAATACAATAAAAATTTATCTAAAAACAAAAGTTTCTAGTAAAGGTCTTTTTTTTTTTTTGTAAATTTTTTTTTTCGAAAAGATGTAAGTTGTTTAAACAGTTTTCTTTACAACCGTCTCAGAAAAAATATATACCCCTTTTATAAATCTACAATACTGACATTATTTGAAATATTTTTGTCGCAGATTATTATTTATTGCCGATCATTTTTTCAGAATATTGGTATGTGCCGAAATTCTTATAAAAGAATTTTAGACCTTGTCGGTCCTTTGTTTATAGAAAACCATCTACGCAATTTTCAGAAAATTTTGTGAACAGCATTAATCTTAAGAAAAAGATTCGTGTATAAAAGAATGTTCCAATCAGAAAAAGGTACCCGGGTTGAGATTTATAACTTTATTTGGAACATTTTTTCGTGAGATTCATATTTTTTTAAATAACAACTAAGCATCTTGGACGTAGAACTTATGAGATTATCAGAAATGGGGAAAATTAAGAAATCTTCATCTTGAAAGGTGATCTATTTGTAACTGTATATCTAATAGTATCATGAAAGGCTAAATTTCTTAATAGCTGTTTTTTAAGAAGAAATACTCAAAAATGTATCTCGGAAATTAATATATTTACATTTCATTATTAGAGGAAACTTTATTTTATCGATAATAATTTTCGATAAATTAGGGAAGAGTTAGGGAATTTTATTAGACAGGGAAAAGTTAGAGATTTTGGAAAAAATTGCAAACACGGTAAAAAAGTATACTTGAAAATGTTACACCCTAAATTCGGAAATGTATAACGTACATTCAGACTTCGAGACGAACTTAAATTAAATAAAAATTTGTCTGAATTTAAGAAGGTTAATATCTGATTTAGTCATACAAATTGTAGATCAACTTTACTTGAATCCAGATCAATTTTTACTGTATTAAAGTTTGTCTCTGAATTTAAGCATGCATTTCTGAATTCAAGGTGTAACAATTTTAAGTAATTTTTGTACTGCAGTAAAAAAGAATGCTTGTCTGAAAGTGTGCTGTCTTTCACCTGTGAAATACAGGGAATTTATATCTTTCAATAACTGTGAAGAATAGTAGAGATCTATTTCAAAGAATAATCTTATTATGAAGTGTATGAAAATGGTATAAAATTCTGCAAGATTCCAGTATATAATTGCATAAATTTAATATTGTTAAAAGATTCGAATTCCGGTCTTCAAATAATAATGCTACTTAAAGGAAAATAAAATATTGGTCAGGGCAAAGTCAGTTTGAAAGTGAGCTACAACGATGTATAATTGCTATTAATATTAGCTTTAGAATTAGTTTGAAGTAAAGACCCAGCTTAAAAGCGGGCAAATTACACCCCATCCTGTACGATATTGCAACCAAGTCAGGGGCTGCTTAACTTTGATGATCGAATGAGAAGCCTTAAATAATTTCGTATTTCGTTCAAGCGGGACACATATAATAAAATAATATAAAATTTATATTGCAGGATGTACTATAGCAACTCTATTTTCTAATCAATTTTTTACCTATTCAAATTGAATTTTGCAATCATAATTTCCATATCCAGATTTCAGGTAAATACAAAAATATCAGTTTGTCTAGAATATACTCAAGTAAACTCATTTTTTCTCCTTTCTTCTTTTTCCATCAAATGATATTTGAAAATTTCTTAGTTAAGAAATATATATTTTTTAATCTTCTACTGAGAAAAAGTGAATTTAGCATTCAACATTTTTTATTCGCTGACTGATAATTTTTATCAATCAGCGGATAAACAATTTAACATAGCTATCAACTGTTACACGCAACTGTCAAATTGGCTGTCTGAAGTTACGAGAAGAAAATGCTCTGGGATTTTCTGCGCTCTCGCAGCTACATTCTTTTTAAATTTCGTTTCATCGAGAGTATACTGAAAGTGAAATGCGTTTTTTTCCTTTCTAATACTTTTTTTTCTTCAAATAAAATTGACAAATTGCTTGATCTCAAGAAAATTGTTATTTGAATGTTTCACTGAGGAAAATCCTTTGTATACTATTCTCACTCGGTCAGGATTTCCAAGGTCAATTTCTACTAGATTTTCGCATCGTCCAGGTCGAGTCCAGAGCACCCGGAGCTCGATCCGGATCGGTGGGAACTGGGAACTGAGAATGGAGATGGACAACATGAAAACGGGTTTAAGCGTGAAAGTAATCGAGGAAGCGGACGAGTCTGTGCATTGGGCTCTCCTTGTCCAGAGCTCAAGATGCCGAATGAAACATAAATAATAAAAAGCCGTCCGTTATCACTTCGTAGAAAATATCGATCAAGATAAATGTTTCGGAAGTTGCACGAGAAATTTTATTCCTTTGCTTTTCAACTTCCTTTCCAATGTCAACATTATACAACCTTTCAAGCTTTCGCCTTGGTTTTTCTTTTATATTCTTATTACTCTAGTGTGCATATTAAATTCGCAGAGTTTGATCTATTATATAAAATATATTTGGTTTTTGATATCAAATGCTTATTATATAAAATTTACTTTCTATTTTTTATAAATACTATACAATATACTCTATATAGATATTCTGTTTATGTTTGCCTTTCGAGTTTTCGAGGGTTTCACCTTGCACATACTTTATTGGATATAAATGAAGTGCATTAAGGCCGCAATTGCGCCGTGCATTCTACAGGTGTTCGAGTAATTATTATTCCGTTAGTGAACGATAAATTTACATTTGGTCGATTATTTATTCTTTGTACATGTGTCCGTTCTCGGTTTAAGGAATGAAAAGAAAAAGTTTATCAGTAATTGCTGTGTAGGTTAAAATGTCAAAGAGAACATCTCTTTCAATTTTGGCAACTTGACTCATTCATTTCTATTTATAAATATTAGTTTAATTTTTAATTAGTTTAACCCACTTTTTGATACGTCGAACATGTGTGGAGAGTGAATAAAATGTGGAGAACATGCACGGAAAAAATTTATCCGTAAAAAAGTCACGAACTAGTAGCTAGGTCTCGGATATGAGAAAAATTCATCGGATATTTATGTATTTTCGTAAATAACCTGCGAACTTTGAGAAAGATTGAGGAACTCGATGTGAAAATTCTAAAACGGTTCATCACTTTTTTTTACGTAAATAATTACAAAAATATTACGAGTGATTGGGAAAAGATTCTCAGAGCACTCACGAGCTTGCCCGACAAATCTGGGAACTCCAAACTAAGTCGCCCTGTACGTGGGCCACGCACACACGCGCGGTGCGTGTGTGCGCTCGTATATGTGCCTCGAGCTCGTCGAATGAGTGGCTAGAAGTTTTATAATACCTATTTTGTTTGGCCTCGATGGTTGCCCGTGTTTACGCACTCCTGGTTTATGTTTAGAAACTGGTGAGTCAGCAGTGTTTGAGGTTCGAATCTTCTGAGTTGCGAATTTATAAATTAATATAAAATTAAATCGCACAAATAAAATTTTTCCTCTTTTTATTTCAGTCTGAAATTTTCAGGAACTGTTCGTAGGAAATTCGAACTGTTCGTAAGAAACTTCGAAATTTATGCCTATGTTTCTCATAGAAATAAGGATTTAATGTTTCATTTTTTTATCTCGTATCCGAGACCTAGCTACAAGTTCGTGACTTCTTCACGGATAAATTTTTTCCGTGTGGTGGAGATCAGGTTGTTTTTGTTTTGATTTTAAACTTCAAATTCGATACTTAGAGGGATTGAGGCCAAAGACGTCACTCATCAATCAGAGCGTATTCTGAACATTTTCGACCGAAAAAGTGCTCAAAATTTCGTTTTATATTGTTTTCTGTATTTTCCAGTGTTAAAAATTTTTCAATTCAGTGCAGTTTGTCGCCGTTTCCTTAGCCGCTGGCGCTCAAAGTAATATATTGTCAAAGTTTATGTGCATATGCAATCATGTATCAGGCATCCTACTCTTTAAAAATAATAAAGGTGCTTTTAGAATTGACGGATTTTATATCAATTTTTATGTTTTTCAGGTTTTATTTATTAATTTAAATTTCCGTCTCTCGTCGCTCTTACTCTCATGAATATATATATATATATATATATATATATATATGTGTGTGTGTGTGTGTGTGTGTGTGTGTGTGTGAAGGACAACAAATAATAAAGTTGACCCTCTGATATGATTAAGTTCACACTCAGAGATAATCAAGCTAACATTTCTAAGACAATCAGGTTGATACTCCAGGATCATCAACTTTACACTCTGGGATAGTGAAGCTAACCGTCAAATTTTGACACTCCACGGATGGTACGCTACACCATTTATAGAGGGTTGTCCCACAGTTAAAGTTCAAATATAGTCAGACACTCCGTATGTTCAGGCTGACTAGCCATTTTTCTCCGTCTGGGACTATATTCTTCAATCAACTTTTTACTGAAAAACAAATTTTATAATAAAGATTTGTTTGGGAAATTTATTCATCGTGCAAGATCCGGGAATATCAGTCAGAAATGGAAAATTTTCTCTGTATCATAATAGAAAGGGGAAATAAGGAACGTGTAACTTAAAAAAAATACTTATATTAAACATTTTTTGTTGATAAGGTGTTAAATTTAGAAAACAATTTTGCTTAAAAGTAAGTATTCTAAATTAAAAGTTTCGTTTCCGACCTAAACGATTACAAACCAAAACTTCAACAATTTGTTGTTTGTAAAGTTTAAAGAATTTGTTTTTTATTTAACATTTTGTAAAACGTTAAATCTAAGATTCTGAAAAGTTGAGTTCCGAATAAAATCTGAATTTTCAATGGACACAATACATTATTAACATTTTTTGCGGAAAATAAATGTAGAATAAGAATTAATAAATTGTGAAATTAAGAATTAAATTTATTGTTCCATGAGGAACAAAATACTATTTTAACTTCGAAATACAAATTTTTAAAATAATTTTTCTCGCTTGAATGAACCAAGAAAAAAAAAAGAATGAGAAATAATTCTAGAAAACTTTCTATCAGAATCTAAACTCTGAAATAGGGTTATCCACCAACATTTTGTTTGCCATATAGTTGAGCTTTTTATAAACTTTAACTCCCAAAGAATTTAAATGTGAAATTGAAACTTAATTTTGTTTATTTATTAATTTATAATAATTTATTAAAAAGTGACCAAATATCAACCGGAAAAGCCGATTTTTGAAACGAAACATTTGGCGCCCTCATAACTTGAAGCACGTGGTGTGACGTCACGCGCCGTCATAGCTGAAGAAAATACGTGGTCAGTTTGATAAAAACAATCGAAATAATTAATCATCAACGTTGCTGAGACTCAAGGTGTGAAAGCAAAGAAGAAGTAAATGGGATTAATTTAGAATGATAATTGCTTTAGGCGAATCGTAACATATATGCAATATATTGGCAATATTGAATTCAGAAAACTTACTTCTATAAAATTGTTATAAAATTCATAATTATGAGATTTATAATTACTTTTATAAATACTTGATTTTATAGTACTTGTTGCGTGAATAAACCATCTGATTTTGCGAGGTTATAGCTCACATACATCCCGGCACTCCATATATATAAAACCGTTGAACATCAGTCAATTACGAACTCTATGTTATCAAAAAAGCATATTTTATATTTTTCTATTCAAAGTAGAAATATTTACTTATCGTTGAAATGATCTTCGCAACAATATACTCAAATATACTGTTGGCGTTAAAGATGTTGTTGGGCACATGTCACGCCGAACAATTTTGTACCATTGTTTTCGTTCCTCACCTTTGGGTATAGATATAAATAACTTTCCTGGTTTTTTGACAGAGGTGTTCTTAAATTTAGGCACAAAACACCAATGGTAGGGCTGTTTTTTTGCATCATGATGGTGGAATGGGCCCGACAGAATCAGGAATTTTAAATGTGTACAAATTTTTCTTTTTCAAATATAAATTCGAAAACAAAATTTTTTTACATTATGTTCGTATTATTAGTGATTCTAGAGCATATAATTTGATATGCAAAAATAAAAAAAATTAGTGGATGACCCTATAGTAACAGTGTTTGCTAGACAACCGTATTTCGATTTTATGATAACTGGAAAACAAGTTGAGCTGGGCCTAGGGTCATGAGATTTGAGGGGATTGTAGTCCTAACTAATGCCCATTATTGATTAAGTTCAGAACTGGATCAATTAAAAAAATTCTAAATTTTTAAGAATTTCAATCACAGTATTGGCAGTACTACCGAACCATATAAACTATTTTTTTTTTCAAACACGGGGTGGTAATTAGTTGATAAATTCTATAGTATGTTTAAAGCTATCTCGTTACCAAACTTTGCATATTTAAGAATTTTTGAAGTTTTTACTTTTTGCTTTATAAGTAATTTTTTTTGAATATCGGGAATATAGCATCATAATAAGATCCAAATTTGTTCATACTGACAAGATGAATCGATTTATGTATCTTTAAACACTCTATGACCAAATGAAGTTCTGATATATGTACAGATTTGACAATTCGTTTAACGTTTAAAAGAGAACAAATTCTCAATTTTTGAAATACAAGAACTCGTATAGCACCGGGATAAAAGGGGATATCTAATTTATGTTAACAGACATCGCGTGGATATCTTAGAAATATTTTCTGGATAATTGCTGAATATTACAATAAGACAGAAATTTCTATATCCCTGGGATATCTATAGGATATCCTGGGATGTTGAACGCTTCTTAGATATTCAAATACTCAATGTAAGTATCCTCGAAATATTTAGAAAACATCCCAGGATATCTTATGGGTATGCCAGGGATATAGCCATATATCCATATATCTCTAACATAATTTTCAGGTATTGCGTTCTCATTCAATAAAAAAGTTTAGCATAGAAGACTTTTATTATGATCATAGAAAACTGATCAGCCCGATTCCTGTCAAAGTCTTATTTTTTCAAGCTGTACTTATACTAACATTAACAATAGATACAAAACAATCCTATGAGGGGGCGGTTTTTTTAATTTTAATGCAATTTTTATATTTAAAAAATGTACACAGGTTTGAAGTTTTGAATTTAAAAAATTCTGATTATCTTCTAGAAACCTTTCTAAAATGTAACCTAAAAGTACTAACGGCGGAGTTTGTACGAAAATTCCAGGTTTCGATTAAAATATTTATTTTATTACATTCTCATTCTAATGAGAAGGTATTGGTTTTATGTAAAATTTGACATAGTCGGTTTTCATCAAATCTCCACGTTTTGAGACCCCCTGAGCTAGAAAAAACGATTTTTAAGAAGGTGTCTGTCTGTCTGTAGCCACGATAACTTTCGAAAAAATGATCAGATTTGATTGAGCTTTGGCACACTTTTTTATGGCCGAAAAATAGAGAACGAGTTCGTTAACCAGCTATTTTGGATGAAAACCCAAAAAGTGAGCACATTTTGAAAATTTTTGAGACCACTTTTTTGGAAGATTTGAAAATTCTATGTACGGTCATTAGTAGTACGCAAAATAATGAACAAAATATTCTTATGACTTTTCGTGATAAAAAAAAATTACTGGAGTTATAGCATTTTCAAAATTCCAAAAAACAAACGAAAATGAACATTTTAAGCCGAAAAACGCACGATATGAAAAAAAGTCAAGAGGAGAAAAACGTTGATTTCTGAACACCCTATAATATTTTTATAACAACTTTGTGAATTTTTTGAAAAATGAAAAATTCAAATTTTGATCGCACAAAAAATTAATGAAAAATCAAAAAAGCCATTTTGCTGTAAAACTATGCAAGATACCAGAAAATATTATCTTACCAAAATTGTGCACCTAAAAAAGATCTACAAATTTCTTATCATTCACTTTTTGATATGACGCGTAGTTTTTGTTTTATTCGTAAAAAACAGCATTGAAAACAGAAAAATCAAATTTTCAGACGAATATTACCAGCTACGAAAAAATGACCGAAACAAAATTTGTTCTTCCAAGGAAGAGGTACAAATTTATTGTGACTCATGTTTCGATAGGATGCGTGGTTTTTGTTTTATTCGTGAAAATAACATTGACAGTAAAAAAAATCAAATTTTTGAAAAAACAATGCAAGGTACGAAAACATATAAATGAACAAAAATTGTGCATTCAAAAAAGACTTACACACCCGTAATAAATTTTTGTGGTAAGAATATATTCAAAATGAAAAAATTAACTTTTTTGATAAACGGCACAAGCTAAAATAAAATGTTAACTAATAAAATTTGTCGCCTGAATTATATCATTACTTTTCATTTGAAATCAAATACAAATTTAGTAATTTGTATATGAAGAACATATAATACGAAGCACAAAGTGCGCGCTCAGTGTATTTACCAAATCGCACGCCGTAAGTGCGCTCAAACTTTTTTGTTTCTATTATACGGTTCAAATGATTTTCAAATCAAATATCGAGCGCGAAGCGCGATTGTCTGGATGAGAATGTGTTCCTTAAGGTCGATAGAACCTTGAGTAAATAAAGTTCCTTTTCAGTCTAAAATAAAAATAAATTTAACAATTACTTAATATGTAGAGGTTTTGATAATTTTATAATATTTGCAAACAAACTTTTTCTTTTCATCGAAGTCGAACACGAAGTTCAAAAATCTAGAGGAGCCTTGCGTAAAGCGCGATGCAAATACGCCCGAGCGCGTAACGCGAGGTGAATACATAATCGAGCGCGAAGCGCGAGATAAAGATATGATCGAGCGCGAAGCGCGAGATCCAACAGTCGCGCGCCCTAGGCGCGCTCAAACTTGCGAGCGAAGCGAGCCGCGCGCGAAGCGCGCCATGAGAATGTGCCCGCGAAGCGGGCAGATTTTTTTTTAAATAAAATAAAGAAATCAGTGAAACAAGTTTGTTATCTTGAACAAACTTTTCGAAAATACTTTAATTTAAGAAATTGTTCCAAATTTGGACTAGCAAGTAGAAACGGACAGTACTCATAAGACATTCGGAATTTTATGTATTTCACTTATAAAATTATATTTCCTTATTACTTTTGAAGCTCTTAATAAGCAAAACAGTTGAAACAATGAAAACCTATAAATTATTATTTAAGTTTAATAAAATTACTAAAAATAGTCAACAATTCAGTCTACTTTTTCAACTTTAAACTCTGAAGTAGACCGTGTTGGTGATATTATTATATTACATTATTATATATATATATATTATTCTTATCTTGAACAAATTTTCCCAAAATAGTTTAGTTTAATTAACTTTACCAAAATTAAAATTGCAAGTAGAAAAGGACAGTAGTGACAAGACATTCGGAATTAACCGAACGTGTCACATATTTTGTGAATGTCTCCTAAATAAACTTTCCGAAAATACTTTAATTTAATCAACTTTGCCATGGTTAAAATTGCAAGTAGAAACGGATAGTATTACTAAGACATTCGGAATTTGACGTTTTTCACTTATTAAATTATATTTTATAATACAATTTTAAGTTTGAAGCTTGAATTAATTGTAATAATTAAAACGACGAATACCTTTAATTAAATTATAAATTCTAGCAATATTTCCAAAAATAGTCAACAATTTAGTCTATTTTTTCCGAGATTTTTTCAACTATAAATTCTAAAGTAGAAACAAAACTTGTTTGTGAGGCAAGCGAATTTTGATAATCTATGCTTATTTAATCACATTTTTTCAAAAAATTGCGAGCCTTAATTACATGAAGTGTAAATTAGATTCTGCACAATAATAATTTTAATTAAAATTTATTGATTTAATTATAATTGAAATCCAAGTTTTCCATCCAGTAAACTAAAATAATTTTTTTTATTTTTCAGTGAGTGATGGCCCTACGTTTGAGGGGAAGTAAAGATGTCAAGAAAAGCTCTTATTATGTATGGTATTTGGGGGCGAGGGAGGCCAAAGGGGTGGATGCTATGCCAAGTGCCATAGATTATCTCTTGGAACGTGAACGACTTCAAGAACCTTTCAAGGTCACTCTACAGGTGAGTGGTGCAATTTTCAGATCCGGCTACAGGGTACGAAAATACCTCTGA
This sequence comes from Andricus curvator, assembly GCA_932195095.1. Lineage (NCBI taxonomy): Eukaryota > Metazoa > Arthropoda > Insecta > Hymenoptera > Cynipidae > Andricus > Andricus curvator. The sequence goes on along the minus strand of CAKNYM010053191.1, from coordinate 401,716 downwards.
AACCCAAAATAAAGATACGCAATGACAATGTTCTTTGACGACAATACTAATCTAATGTCACCTTTGTCCTTTTGTCCATGAACAGTGAAAGCTAAGGGATTCTTGAAGAAAAAAATTTAATTTATTGTCTTATACCCCACTTGTAACTTGCTGCTTCATATCGAATCCTCTATAAAGTCTAAAGAATGTTTTAAATTCCATTTATTCCTTTGTGATATTTTCTTCCATTTATCTCTCATTTATGCCATGTTTTTGGTTCGTCGTATCTTTATTTTCGTATAAAATCCACATCCTATCAGAAACCTGAAATTTTACTTTAACTTTTATGCAAAGAGTTGGAGTGAGGCTTATATTCAACGTTAGTTTTTATTTTTATTATTTGAAATTTTATAGCTGCTGGTGAAGATAATAAATGGCTAAGAAAGTTAAATATTGGAAAATCGCGGATATTTGTAGTGCAAGAAGAATTTTAAGTATCCTATTCTGATAGTATAATATTTTATTTATTATTTTATAATTAAAATACTGTAAAAAAACAATTTTAACACTTTTCAGTACTTATGGTTTTTTTTCTTATATCTGGGATGTCTTACTTCTATGCTTATAACATTTTTCATCTTGAAAAAAAATTATAATTCAAGAGACTAATTTAAAAATATCTTTGATTATTGGAATAATTTACCTTGAGGCGTTTTGTCTGTATTATAAAGTCCAAAGGCCCGATTAAAAAAAAAAAAAATATTTTTAAGGCTGTGTCTAGTCGTCCCGAAAAATTAGGGGGATTGGACCAATATTATTTATGTGGCCAGTCACAGGGGTGCCTTTCCGCCCCCACGAGACGTTGGAAAAGGGGTAGGTGTTTCACCAACATTATTTCTATGGCCAATCACAGGGGTGCCTTCCCGCCCCACCCGAAAATTCGGGACGACTAGCCAAGTTTATGAAAAATATTGCTTTAGTCATCCCGAATTTCGGGACGACGAGACACTGCGTATTTTTAATGAAGTGGCTGTGTCTAGTCGTTCCGAAAAATTGGGGTAGTTGGAAAAGTTGATGGACTAGTGCTCCCGAAAATTTGGGACGACTAGTCAACCTTATGAAAAATATTTGACTACTCATCCCGAATTTTAAGACAACGAGTCACGTTGTAATGGAATATATACAGAAGACTAGAATTTTAAATCGCTGAAAATTTGTTCAAAATATTTCAAATGTTCTGTTTAAATGTGTCCACTGGGGCTGATTTTTGTTGTTGTTTCAATTAAATTTTTTTTGAGTGAAAGAATTGTTTAAAATTTGGATGGATCACAAAAATTCAATTGCACAAATACCAACAGTACATTTTTGTCGATTTAGTAGAACATTATTTTCCAATATAGCCAAAATGAATAGATTTGTTCTTCAAATAATTCAATTTAGGTGGTGTAAAACTGATTTCCCCTTCCTAAGCAAATTTTGAAATAAATTTTATCGTCTATGAGGTAAAAGTGGTCATTTTCGACATTTCCTTTTCTTGCCATTTTCCATATTTTCTATCTTACATGTTTTTCAATTCAAGTAGACGGAAAAAATTGAGTGTGGAATTTGTTGGTTAGTGAGAAAAATAGAGAAATTATATCAAATGAAATCTAAGTTTCGGAAAAGTATAAAAAATTTGAAAACAGTTCTACTATTAATTCCATTCACTTTTACTTCAATGATGCTTTTTTAATATTTAGAAATTTAGAGTAAACTGTGAAATCGATTATATGTAAATTTCAAACCTCTGCTATATAACATCTTTGTTTTAAGGATTCAGAAATGTGATTCATTAAAAATAATAGTGAAATTAAATTTTGCTGCAAATACCTATTTTAAAGATTTTGCCAATATCCTTGTTTCGTTTTTCACGATATTTGTCGCCAGATCAAATGTATGCACTTTCGAGCTCGTTCAAAAGCAAATACTATTGATTCAAATGAATATTTAATGAAACAATAATGATTTATTGAGGCTCAACAGGGATACTATAAATTTGATAGTATATTCATTTGAGTTAATGAGATCTGCCGTTGAATGAGACTGAAAATGCGCACTTTTAATTCAATAACATTTTTTTCTCAGTGTAATAGTTTCATTATTTCGGTACTGTAAAAAGTTATATAATTTGATTAAGTTTGAACTCCTTCTCGAACTTGGTTGCTTTCACTTCGAAAGGCTGGCTCTTAAAATTTTCGAATTAAAAGTCTGATTTGAACTCGCCTGCTTTCACTTTGAAAGTATTGAAATATAGACACTACCAATTTATAATGATTGACACTTGAAAGAATTTCTGTCAATATTGTCCAGTTTTCCACTCCCACGATTTTTAAAGTACACATTATTTTTTTTTACAAAGTAGGAACATTTTGAACTCAATATAAATACATAAAAGTGTCTGAGTAACAATAAGTTTATCCCAAATATATTTTCTTGAAGAATTTATTGAATTTAATAAAATAAAGTGCAGGGGAAAAAGAATGATTAGAAATAGAATTGCCACTTTCTATTACTGTGCTATGAATTGTTTCTTCAAATATTTTTTTCTGGATGGATATAGCGGACTGTTGACATTCTTTATGTTTGAAGATATCGCGTGTTTACATAGGAAACGAAGGTAAGGTTTGCCTTGAAACGAGGTGAATAACATTTTAACGCGTGGAAGTGAGGTAAAAATATAAAATAACGGTAAAAGACGTTACGTTATGGCAAAAACTCGATAAATCGAGTCGCAGTGCATAGTGACTTTCCAGCTAAGTTGCAACGATGCGATGACGAACGTGCTGGCAAATCATTTTCTCAAACTAAGTAAGTGTCCGCATCCCGTTTTGTCTATCAGGCATATCTCCTCCTCCGAGTATGGAATGGAGAAAAGAGAAAAGTCCAAAGACTCTGTCTATAAGCAAGTTTCAAAATTGTTGACGCGAACGAGCCGATTGAAATCTGCAAAAGGAGACAGTGTGGCCCGGTTAGAAATTGCGAATGCCACGCGATGCAATAAACCTCGTTAACTGTCGAGTGAGTCTAACTAGCGCGTATATGGATGCGTTGCGTTGCGTTGGTACATACACGGATAACTAACAGCCGGGTCATCAGTGAGTTGCAGACTTTCGCCGGTTGACATCGACATGAGTTATTGTCCGTCCTTCATTTGCTACCATGGAAGAAAGGATTTACCGGAAATTAGAGTTTCCGTATTATATTGTCAATATTTTCTCTGTAAGAGACGTTTTCTAGAGAAAATTATTAACTTTGCTTACAGATATTGAGCTACGCTTTCTTTAAATGAACCAGTGAAATCTCACATGTTGAAATAGCCAGAAGTGTGTTACTGGCAATCAGTGAGATTTCACTGATTCACTCAGTGTCGTCCGTCAGCTGGTTACATGTGACACTTATCATTAATCACTTTTGTGCTAACCTTTGCATTATCTATCGGAAACAACACTTTACTCTCACAACAATCAAAGTCAAATCTAAGCGGCCAGGGGGCTCTCCACATTCAAGCGAAAGATATTATATCCTCTGCTTATTGCAACTAGTCTCCAAATATTTCTAATACGAATACTAGTTCGTTTTTTAAACTCGCAAAATGCAAAGACGCGACCGTCGACACACGCGGACGAACGACTAGACGTTCATGTCTTGGGCGCTTGGGGCGCTATATCACTGGTTGAATTTATCATTTGACGTCACTGGTACATTCAGTAACGCTGTTTTAGTTCAGTCACTTACTGGTTCACCCAGTCAAAATCGAAAAATCACTGGTTCACCAGTGATAATTCAAAACACTGATTCAACTAGTTAAAATTTCACTGGTTCAGTTTAAGAGAGTGGAAAGCTGAAGCCGCCTAATTACACTTTTTAGCGAAATTGATTTTCGAGTGAAAAAAAACTTTGGTATGCCTATATATGTCGTAGGCGTTTAGACAAATCCAGTTTTAGCCGAATTTCTAGGCATTTGATTAAATGCCGCGGCGGACAATAGACGAATTATCGTTTTAATGGCCAATTTTAGTCCAACTGCGGCATCAATTTAGGAAACACCAATTAATTACGTCAGGATCATTTTTGAAATTTCAGACCCCCTCCCATCCTATTGTAAGGATTCATACGATTTCAGCAGCTCAAAGAAATTACCTAATAGGGAAGCGGCGGCGAATGCGGCGCGGCGGCTAATGTGGCGCGTTCGAGTTTTCGAATATTAACGCATTTTCTGCTTGTGGAGGTAGTTTCATTACATGTCTATATGTTTTCAACGTTAAATTATTTAAAAAATGGGATAATTAAATTAATTCCCTGATTTTTATGACGAAACGTTAGTTTTGGTTCTTTCGCTTGTATTGTCAGAGTAGCTAAAAACAAGTAAAAAATTACAGAAGTTTCGTGTGAACTTATACAATTTTTTGGAAATATACTTTTCCGAGTTTCTTGAATGCTTTAAAGTTTAACATTTTGAGTAAAATTAATGAACTTCTATATGTAAAAAATCTTTATTGAATACTATTCACATGCGACAAATATGGCGCATTCGGGTTGTACCTTGTCTTAAGATTATAGTTTAATATAAAGAATTGTTTAAAAAGTTTCCCCATTGATATTTATTTAAATATATCCTTCATTATGTTATTTTTCATTTGGTGAGTCATTCTGAACTGTTAACAAAAAAAAATTTTCTTGACGTTTCAGCAGACATAACGCTCAAATTATTGTGAGACATTCTGCACTGTTAAAAAAACATTTTTTCTTGAAATTTCGGCAGACATAATCCCTCAAATATGTTAATGATATCAAACGTAAATATATTTATCTTATTTTCATTGAATTTGACTAATTTTTCTTCATAATTTGTTTTTTATTTAATAATTATGAATTGAAGTCGAAACGCGCCACATTACCAAACAAGGTAGGAAAACTTGGCGCAGATGCACTTTTTGGAAAACACATTAATTAACTGTTTTAATGGACTTAAATTAAATTATCTCCATGCATAGAGCATTGGTAAGATATTGGCCTAAACAAAATATATTTTATTACAATATTTTACTTTATATTTGAATTTTAATCGTGCATTTTCCTTAATGTGCGCCGCATTCGCCGCCGCTCCCCTACAACTTCTGATAGAATCTCAATTTCTTCTAGAGATTTTAAAAGATTTCAAGAACCTTCAAAGAATTTAATCAAATTTCTAGAAATTTTACTAGATTTTAAAGGGTTTCAAGTGATACCAAAGGATTTCGACGGATTTTGAGGGATAAGACACGGGACGTCATTAGCGTTGGGTCTCCCTACTACTACTTCGTGTTTGCAAGTTATCAGGGGACTTTAATGGGATTTCGCAGATTTGAAGGGATTTAAAGAGACTTCATAAGATTTCAAAAAATGTCAGGGGATTTCAAAACATTTATAAAGATTTCAAAGTATTTTAAGGGATTTCAAAAGATTCAAAGTATATCCACGGATTTTAGAGGATTTCGTAAGTTTTCAAAAGATTTAACAGAATTTCAACAGATTTCCGAATATACAAAGGATTTCAAAACATTTTAACCCATTTTTAGAGATCTAAAGAGAGTTTCACGGATTATTGGACTACAAGGGATTTTTATGTTTTATAGATTTAAAGTGATTTCAAGTATTTTCACAGTTTTTAAAAGGTTTTAACGGATTTTAAGGGATTTCAAAGTAAGTCACGGGATTTCAAAAGCCTTTTAAAGAATTTTATTTTATACTGAAGTATTCTATGAATTTAGAAAGATATCAGGTGATTTTAATGAGATTTTAAAGATTTAAAGAGGCTGATGCATGATGCTTTTATGCTTTCATAGTATTATTTTTTGTTAAAATGATGACCATCGCAATCAATATAATAAATAAATAATTTTATTACAAAAAAAATTTTATTTTCTAACAGTTCTGGAAAATCCGGTTTCCCTCGAAAACTCCGGACCCGGGGAGAATCTCCCTGTTATCCCCCCCCCCCTCTCGTCAGGCCTGATTAGAATATAAAAAATAATTAAAGAGAATAAACTTATATAAGAAATTATTTGGACC
>CAKNYM010053191.1:354265-395547 GCA_932195095.1 Andricus curvator | reverse complement strand
CCCCCCCCCCCCCCGAAAAAGCCTTACGTGATTAATAGACGCTTCGTTAGGAAGTTAGTCTGAAAGTCAGCATTTAGCCTAACATCCTAAGGCTCAGTGTGCCATTAGGATTGTAATAGAAAATAGAGTTTGAGTATAGAGAGAAAGCATCAAAGATTTTATTATTCAAATTTTCATTTATAAGATACGTATGGTTACCTTTAGTCTGAAAAAAATAAACTACTTATTGTAGCAAATCGAGTTCAAATGGCACCGAGAATTGCACATAGTTCCTGCTTTAAAGTTTAAAGCATGCACACCTTTTCGTTTGGCATTGTGTTTTCGCAGGCCTTACAATTACATTTTTGTACCCTGACAACGCTGATAGATTTATTACTACCAGCTTCCCTTGAACTTAGTAATATATCTGTCGGTACGTCATCAAGAAGAGTTGCACTTGTTCCCGATTTAGCAATGTACGCTCAAGGAAATCAACCTTTAACCAACCCTTTCTTTGTTCCTACTTGATAAACCTAATTTTGAAATTGGTATTTATAAGGAAAAACCTCATTTTTTTCGATTTCGTGCAGACTATTTTATTCAGAATTTGTACAATGACGTTTCGGAATCTGACTCAATTAGGCAATAAAAGGGAATATGACCGTAAACAGGGTATCTGATTTTTTTCTGGAATGCAGGTACAAATATTCAAATTAAAAGTAATTTGGAAAATTGGGTCAGGCAATTTTCGAAAAGCATTAGATTTTTGACTTTAAGGCGGTGAATTTTCTAAACGAATTATAATTCTGAAATAAAACGGAAATTTTCGTAAAGTATTATAATTTTTATTTTAGGTTGACTTTAGAACAAGAAATTTCCTTAAGAATTATAATAATTTTTACTTTAGGACATGGAGTTTCTGTAAAGAATTATAATTTATCTTGGAACAGGGAATTGTTGACATCGAATGGGAATTTTTTAAAAGAATTTTAATTCTGATCGAGAAGAAGAGAATTTGTAGAAAGAATCCCTGTTCCAAGTCAGAATTCATCAGAATTTGAAACTTCCTTCTTCCAAATTGCAAGGAATTAGATTTTTGGCTTTAAGGCGGGAAATTTTCTAAACTAATTATAATTCTGAGATAGAACCGGAAATATCCGTAAAGAATTATAATTTTTATTTTAGGTTCACTTTAGAAAAAGAAATTTCCCTAAGAATAATAATAATTTTTACTTTAGGACATGGAGTTTCTGTAAAGAATTATCATCAGAATTTGAAACTTTCCTCTTCCAAATTTTGGAAAAAAGAAGTTACTATATTGCTGAATTATATTTGAAAATTTTGTAAATAAATATAATTCTGACTTGGAATAGGGAATTTGGAAATAAATTTGCGTATTATTTACGAGCACTGGGAACGTTGAATAGAAAAAATGTCGATTTTTGTTGAACAAAAAAAAGTCACCTTTTCCCACTGTGATGTCTTCTTTTATTATCTATCTCTATAATTTAGACTTTTGTTTAACGCTTATACTCGCTTTTGCAAACTGTAGAACGTGAAAAATTCCTTGAGTGGCCAATCATTGTACTGACTTCACTTTTTTTAATCTCTTTAAATTTTAAAATATAAATAATGAATAGATCCTGGCATCGATAAATAAAAATAAAAATTATGATTGATAGTCTAAACAAAAAATTCTGTAATGTATTCAGATTTATATCTATTTAAATTTGAAATGTATTTTTATCGTGTAGATCCTGAGGTAGATACGATCATGTATGATGAACTGAAGGTTTAATAACAGTTTCTTGAACTTCCTGACTTGCTACGCGAATGAACATCAAAAGATTGGCCGCTTGGGTGCTGAATCTTTTTATTTTATTTGTTTTGGTTGAATGCGCATAATGATAACCCCCACGCCACGTTTCCTCTGCAATTATCAATCTTTTACATCGTGACAAAATAGTTAGTTCGAGTCACCCGGAGTCAATAATTATTTTTCTCCTGGTGACAGGACAGCAAGTGGTGTATCATTATTTTATTACAGAAACAATATAGATAGATCCGTGTGATTATGAACAAAGAGGAAATTGTCACGCAGAATCAGTTTAACAATAAATGATCAGACACTTTCTCTGCCGCAGGATATATTAAATTTATTTTTATACGAAAAGTTCCGAAGAGGTAAATTATTGGGTGATTAGTGATTACATTAGAGGGTATTATTCTTAAAATAAAATATTTAATTCAGGATTTAAAAGAGCACGCAGGATCTTACGAGAAATGTTTTTTTTATCAATATTTTTGTTGTTCGAAATGGGAAGAAAATATTATCACAGCTTTTTAAATTGAATTCCCTAGAACAACATTTTTGGAGTTACATTATTATAACTTATTCTTCATTTATAGGAACAGAATCTGTTTTTTTCTGAGTTTTGAAATCATTTGCTGAATTTTTAATGATCTATTTTGATTTAACTACTATTTGAAATTTTGGAAACAATGGATTTAAAAGCATTTTGAAGAAAGTTGGGAATTCATTTAAATATGAGACTATTTTACGAGGTATTAAAATTCTAACGTATTTTGAAAAAGAGGAGAGATTCTAAGAAAGATCTGATTAGATACTAATATCGGTTAGTGATGAATCTGACGAAGCTGATTTTTTGAAAAGAAAATCGTTTTCATCAATTTTTATTAGGCTGATTTAAATACGATAAGTGTTCATTTTTATTTTTACCCTTTTTAATTTTTCAAAAACTCTAAAATTGCAGGATTTTGAAATGATAGCTTTTAAACTTGGAAAACATTGTGAATTCCATAATAATTCTATGTATTTGAAAATATTTTTGATAATTTCCTTATACTTTCCTATTTGAAAACGAAAATTGTAGATACATATCTTTAGTTCGAGAAGAATTTTAAGCCTCAAATAATTTTAAATTGACTTAAAATGATACAAATCTTTTACACTATTGCGAATATTAAAATATATGTAGTATATGTCCAATAATGTTGCTTATACATTGACAGTTACGATCACATTCACTGTCGATGTAGTTCACAACTGTCTGCATCGTTTTATCCAAACTTGTAATAAAAAATATCTGTGTGATTTACTGTAGCCTTCAGATTATTAATTTAAAGGCCTTAACTTTTTTATGAGGTACCAATGTGGAAGGCGTTGAGGAACGTTTTTGGAAGATTTAATGAGATGCTCTAAGATTTCATTAGATTCCAAGAAACATTTAAACTTAGGTACACTACAAAATTTAATGTAAGGTTTATTCAAATTTGGTTTCCTAAAGTTTCAACATGTGTTAAATATATATAAAAGTTTAAGGGCATTCCCAATTGATATTTTGCATTAGTCTTAGGATTTCTGGAAAGCCCCACCTTTTTTATTCGTTTTTATATTTTATTTACAGTTTATATAAGAAAGGCATCCTATCAGTTTTATAGGCGCTTAATCATTTTTGAGTCAAGGAAAAATTTTTGTCTTTAAATATAATTTTTCTCGCAGACAATACAAAATATCACAAAAGAGCAGGAGATATTTTTTAGTGCTTTTCTGAGTGTGTAAACTTTTATCTGAACATTTTTGGTACCTTTTATTGTTTCGAAAAAAATGCAAAAACTCGATTTTTCAAATATAATTTTTTTAAATGTGAAGAGTGATTTACCAAGAATGAAACTCACGAGATATGTATAGTACATACTATAGAAAGCAATAGGACATTGCTATATGTAGTGTATTTGTTTTTGTCTTCGAGATGCATCGTTCAACCTATTGTTGAATCTTTTATAACCCATCAGTACCGATTCATAAAGTTTCAAGAAACTGGTTTATTCTGTTTATGTGAGAAAAACTTTTTTGATATTCAAAATAAAACAATACTAATGTAGTATATTTATTCGCGTCTTTGAGACGCATCGATTGCCCAATAATTAAAGAAAATTTCATGACCTACCATAGGCTACCAGTATCGTGTTTAAATTTTTTAACAAAATTATTTATCTTTTTTATATGAGGATTTTTTAAATATTGGGAATATAACAGTACTGTCTTTGATGTAATTGTTCGCGTATTCGAGGCGCGTGAATTGTAAAAAAATACATCGATTGACATTTTAATGGGCTCTCTGATTTCCTGAAAATAATATTGTCGATAAGACAGAAACATAAACCTGCAAAATATTTAAAGGAATCATTTTTTTTCTTTTATTAGAGAAAAACATCCCTCTATGAGGAAGGAAATTTATTTGATACCTATGAGAAAGCAACATGCTCATAAAATGAGCACAAATAAATACACCCGTAGTGATTACATCCATAATGATTCGCAGCGATATTATTTGTTTATAATAATGAGCAATATACTTCCATTCATTTTTATAATGCTTGTACATGACTTCAAATTGAATTACAGACAAAAGTCACTTTATAAATATTCAAAATAATTACAAAATATCAGACTGCTGTTTATAACAATACAATTGTTAATAACAAATTATTTATTCATTATAAACTCTCAATTATTATTTTGGGAATCTGCATTTATCGATTATACATTAATATCACTCAAACTGAACAATTTATTCATTTTTAATGCATCGGGAATTAAAAAATTTTAATTCTTCTAAAAGTTTATACTTAAATGAAAAAATTCATCAACTTTTTTCAAACATCGGCTCACACATCTCGCTTAAAAATGTATTTAGCTATCGTTAAAAAAAAATTAATTGGTTAAAAATAGACTGTGTTACCAAATTTTATAAAATTCGTGCTTATCCGATTTTTATGGTATTTCTTTAAGTATGTTGAAGCGCTGATTCGGAAACTAACCTTCTTTTTTCATAGCATCAATATTTTCAGAGATAGTCAAAAATAAATGTTGAATATTATATAAAACTTTTTAAACCTGTTTTTCTGATCAACCGCGAAATGATAGAACATTTTCGCCTTCAGGTTCGTATTCTACGGAAAAAACATACTGAAGTGTCCCATCAATTGATGATAAACAAAATCTTGTTACCTATAGTGATGTATGCTGGAATATTGTTTTGAATATTTTTTCATCCAGTGTCCACACTGCGGCCTCTACGTTAAAGCTATTAATTTTCAAAGTGCATTCCCATCACAAATACATCACCCTTAAAATGTTAAATTATGTAAATAGTAAATATAATGAATATAGTGCATGTTTCACAGAAAAAACTAAGAATAAAAATTGTTGCAGGAAATTTTTTAGAGCGATAAAGTTTTGTTCAGCCAACTTCGCGTCTTTCAAAATACATGTGTTTGTCATGGAAAACAAAAGAAAGTTTAACCGATATTTGTGTAAAGTTTATCCTCTGAAGTTAATTTTTGTTGCAAAGAATCTTTCGTCGGAAATCGATGTAAAGTTTATCTTCTGTTTTTTCTGTGTTCGTAACATGTTACACGAAAATCTTGTGTTCTTCTAAAAGTTACTCTGCAGTAAAAAGTAATAATAAAGTTTCCAAACAATGTTTTTCAATTAGGTAAAATATTTGAATTTTTCATAACATTCTTAAAACTTCCTAGGTCAGGCCAAATTACGTTTCAAAAACGTGTAATGATTGAAGAACATTTTTATGGAATCTCTGTGATATTGAACGTTTTTTAAACTAATTCTTTTGTTTCCTGGGAAATTTCACGAAATAAAATTAAAAGTGTGCAATTTTCAGAAAAAATTATAGAAATTTTAAGAAATATTTAGAAGTTTTGGAAAGACTAAAAAATAATTTCAAACTTGAAAAGATATACAAACATTTTGAACAAAATGTATATTTTTTAAGATTTCGAACAAAAAATGTATAGGTTTTTTAAGACTAGGTTTTAATTGAATAACAAAAATTTCTTAAGATTCATGGGAAAATGTTAAATGATTATATATTCAAAAAAATTAATGTTTAGAGAAAACTAAAACAGATATCTCATCATTTTATAGGATTTCTAAAAATGTCGAAAAAATATGTAATATTTTCAAGCAATTTTTAGAATTTTGAAATATTTTTCAAAAGTTTAACAATATTTCGAGTCAGCCTAAACGATATTTATGAATCTAAGAAGTTTTGAATATATTAAAAATATTTTAAAACTTTCAAAGATTTCCGAAAATTTATAAAATATTTTTAAATTCTTTCCAAAACTCTAAAAATCCCAAATATATTTTAATCTGACTTGTATTTTTCTTACAATTTTGTAAAATACTGTAAAATAAGAAATTATACTTTTTCCACGTATCTGTATAATAACTATTTTTCTATTCAAATATTTATTTATATACATCATTTTTAATAGTATTATCACTTCTCTGACAGCCTAAATAAATATGTACACTATCATCAGACCGCACTCTTGAAGGTGCAACATATAATTGTCGATGATTAAATACGTCTTTTTGAAGATCAATAGCAATTTTATTGAATGTTTGTCCCTGGGCTTTATGAATGGTCATCGCAAATGCCAATTTCACTGTAAATTGCCTTCTTTTAAATTTAATCTGGAAAAGTTTAAGACAATTTTTTAATATTAATTCACGCAAAAGCACGCGTGACAAACTACGAAGAATTAAAACGTTCTCTTTTCTTCTCTTTCTGATTTATCTACATTCGTATACGTCCATTTCATTCCTCGGTATCGACTGTTGGATCGTACAGATACTTTTCTTTTCTAAGATATGTCGCCTAAACGCGTAACCATGCGTCACGAGGATTAATAAAATTCCTAAGATCAGTAAGCTCTAAAAGAAAGTCTCAGAGAAAAATATCCCTATTAGCTCAGTTCAACTTGGCAGTGAGATTAAACAGCAAGAGTGGGTGTACAATGAACCTCAAAGTTATTGTAGCGTGTTACAATAATCTCGACGTTCGAGAGTTCTCGAGATATTTTCCTTCAGAGGCTTATTAAGTAGGAGGAATTACCAGCTAATTCTGAAGAAAAAAATTTAAAGTAGGATTTTTGAGGAAATCCACTTTAAAGAATTTAAGAAAAACAGCCGACATTTTATTATTTTCAAATTTTTATTTAATTTTTTTGAGATCAATCGAAAGAGCAAGAATTTCCAGAGATTTCGCAGGTAATTTTCGAATTATTGTAACTAATCCAAAAAGTTTTTTTTATTAAACTGAGAAATACGTGCTCCTTAATTTATACCATAGAATGATGTATCGAAGTACCAAATGATTCTTACACCCTAAACTAGACGTCTTTGCCTGATTTGAAATGGAATTGGTCTGATAATTAATTTTAAATAAGCAATCACAGATTCAACCATTTTTTCTGGATAGTAGATCTGTTAAAATTTGTTATATATTTAATAGTGTTGCTATTTCTGTCGATTTTATAGATTGCCTTAAAAACTAAAATGGGGCTAAGCGGCGCGTCTATACGGGAAACTGGCTCACCCGCAACTTTATTTTTTATAATTAATTACCTTTTCTCTGAATGATAAATTTTAATATTAACAATTCTTTTATTTTCCACAAATGTTAAACTTTATTTTAAATCTTGTTTGATGCCGTTTCTTTAGTTATGACGAAGGAAAAATGCATTCGTACAAGATTTTCAGTTTTGGAAATTTAGTTAGGTTGTGTAAAAAAATGTGAAAAGCTTGACTTGTCGGAGTTTGTGCAAAGTTCAGTGGATCATATTTTCTAGCACTTGAATAAAATTTACGCAAATTTTTACACAAATACAATATATTTGTCGTCATGCCGAATGATTCTTGCAAGAATGTTAGCTTTTATTATTTTATTGTAAAAAACCGAGAAAAGATCGGCTTTGTCCCATTTTACGGTATTCTAAAGATTATTGAATTTTTAGGTGAAATAACGATCGAATATCCTTAATTTACTGATTGTTGAAATGTTGTTGTACACTGATAGAAATGGTGGCGTTGATTTAACCATACGATCGTAGGATAAAAAATTACGAGTATATTTATAATATAATACGTGTAATGCAATCACAAAGAGTATGAAATGCACTTACTGAAATATGGTAAATACAACTTATTTATATTTGTGGTACAAAGCTGTAATATATGTGTTGCTATTATAGGAAATGTGTAATTCTATAAACATATACCTGAGTCAACTATCTTTAAAATGTTTACATTTAGCAATACCCTTTGTATCAATGATTTACCCGAATCCGTTTGTTTTGTTTCCAACAGGCGCATCTCAATCGCGTCTGCGCGTCTGCCTTTGTAAGCAACAAGAATCGGATGGCCAAAACAGACATCCTGTATGGCTGTATCTATACCAGCAATAAAATTTGAAGTATAATGGGATTAATTTCAATTCGATATTGTCGGTTACAGAATACAGATGTCTCATAAATTTTAAATTTCCTTATGTTCGAGAAGACGAGATGAGCTGATTGAGGTAAGGCGAGTCGCGAAATCTAAGACACGTCCTACTATTGTGCAATTGTAATTGCTAGTCGAGCATCTCGAGAAAGTTTCCGATGCCTGTGAGCACCATCTGTCATAACTCGTGCATGGCTGGTGAACATTGGCTAAACTCTAGACGAGCAAGTGCGATAACGTTGATTCAACAATAGACGGAACATTAATTATAAGCCTTCAGCCTCCGGTATATGCTCGTATGTAGATCAGCACTCGGTAGTGACATTTCCAAAAGGGTACATAATAAACGCACAGCTCGTCCCTGTGTACTGCATTTCGTGGCATTTGGATCCGCGTGCTAAATAAAAATTCTTAATGTTAAAATGTCGCAAGAGAACTTCTCATTATACTAATACTAGAGAAACAATGAGTCTACAAGCTATGAAAGTTAAGTAGGAAACTCTGATGTATTATAACCTTTACATTTTTTTATTTGTTATCATAAAATAATATGTTAATTTATGACTGTTTAGCAAAATCTGAATATCAAGTAAAAGTTGGCTTCACTTTCAAATTGAATAGTTTGATCAATTTTGCTTCCTCAGAAAGGGTAGTTTGTAATTACCTATATTTTTAAATCTACTTTTTTGATATATTTCGATAAAATTCGACCCCAGGAACTCGACAATGCAATTTTTAAAAGTGTTCTTACGTATGTGTGTATGTAATTTTGTTCTGTTTACCATATCTGGAAAAGTAAAGGAGCAATGGATGAAATTTGGACGAATTGTAACCCCAGTTGATTTCCAGGTCAGATAGGATTTTGAGCTAGATCAGCAAATTTGAAATGCTATGTTTTGCTTTTAGAAATTTGAAGGAAAATTTTTTTACCCTGTTCATATGAGAAAAACTGTTTTGATATTAGAAATACTACATTACTATATCTGATATATTTTTTCGCGTCTTCAAGTCGTGTCTTGTTTATGCGAGTAAAACTTTTTTAATATTGGAAATACAACATAACCATATCTGATATATTTGTTCGCGTTTTCGAGGCGCATCGATTGACTTATTGAACCTTACATGATCCCTCTTTTGATTCAGCAATACCTATTTATAATTTAACAAAATATATTGTTTATCTTGTTTATCTTGTTTATATAAGGTCAATTTTTTACATTGGGAATATAACAGGACTGTATATGATTTATTTATTCGCGTCTTTGAGACGCGTCGATTGACCTTGTGACGAACCATGGATGACATTGGATGACATTTTATGATCAATCAATAGCGACTCATAGAGTTAAAAAAAGTTACATTATTTATATCAGAAAGATTTTTGTTATTTAAAATATACAATAACACTACCGTAAGTTACAAAGTTGTTCGTTATATCACAACACATTGATTGACCTTTTGATGGCCTCTCTGATTTCCGGGAAGACAGAAACATAAGCTTGAAAAATATTGAAAATGTCAATTTTTGTTTGATTGAGAAAAACCTGCCTCTACGAGAAAATACATCTATAGTGAATATAGCCATAGTACTTTGCAACAGTATTTATTTTTCGAATTATTCTTTGTCCTAAAAGAAGAATCCAGTTAGTATTTCTCTAAAATGGAAATAAATAGTTAAAGCAGAATGTACTTCGGTTAATTTTTTTGAAGTTAGCAAGCCTGCTAGTAATCCATTTTTTTACTTTATTAACTTTAACAAAATTTTGTAGCATTTTGACTACTTTGTGGACTTGAAAATTTTATACTTTATTTTCTTGACTACAAAATTGTTACTACTAAAATAGTTTTAGTCCAACTAGACTAGGGTAACAACACCAATCCTCGGCCTTAGCTCATTTATTGGCATGCCAAAAACCAAAGTAACTTTATTGAATTCTGGATGAATATTTTATTGCACTATACAATAACCAATGCATGCATTCTTCGTAAAAATTATGGTAGAATTAAATTAACGGAAGCAAAATATGCCTAACAATTGTATTAACTAATAAATTAGAGAAAGGTGCTAACAGTTGGTGCTCTTACCATATGTACTCATTTTGTCAGTGTAAAACATTAAAATTGAATAGCTTTGAATTGCAAATATGTACGAAATATTTCAAATTGAAACGTCAAAAATTGCGCAATTGCAATTCAAAAAGCGCAAAATTGTACAAATTCAAAATTATCATAAAGGTAATAATGCGAGAATGAGATTATTTAGAACGTTTATAATTGTATATATTAGTTGATTAATCATTAAAAAATGAGATAATTTAAGTTTGGAGTGATTGAAAATTAAAACTCGTGAATTAAAACTTTAACATTCATATTGTTTAATATTAAAATCATTTTTAAATGTACAATAGTAAATTGTTAGTCTCAATATTTACATGATAAATTTATCAGCCTTTGAAATTAAACAATTTTTAGCAGGAGTCTGAACGAAGCTTTTGTTCCGTTTCGTTACTGATAGAAAAAAAAATTTCTAAACATTTACTATCTCTAGATTTGGACGGAATCAGATAATTTTCTGAAATTACATTATGATTGGATCGAAATTATTTTGTTCAACTGGCAGTAGCGAAATGGAACGAAACTTTCGTTCAGATCCCTGTTTTTAAGTTTCGAATCGTTTAAAAATTGAAGACTTTCAAATTGAAAACGGACCAGAATCAGACATTTTTTAAGTTCCAAATTCTAATGTTTGATTCATATTATGTTGGAGGGTTTCAAAATTGAATAATTTCAAATTATTGAAAGGGTTTGAAATTTAACAATTTTTTAATTCAATTATTCAGCAGTTTTGTAACGTTTATGTTATAATTTTATGATTCCAAATGGATCGTCTTTTAATTTCAATAATTTTCAATTGATATGCCCAATATTAAAAAAAGGTAAACTAGACAATTGCAGTTTTAGGCATTTAAAATAAATAAGAGGATGTCGGGCAAAAGGAAGTAAGTGCCAAAACGCGATAAAAAAATGTATAAGTTTAACGCATTTAATTTGAGAGAAAAGCTACAAAAATGTTTTGAAGTATTGTCAGTATCAATTGAATCGTAAAAAGAGCGGTTTGAAAAAAGCAACCATTTCCGAAAAAAACCTTGTCAAAAAACGGCTCGTCCCAAAAAACGCCGATTTTGATTCAGAAGGAGTTGCATAATTTTTTTTTATTAAAAAAAAAAATTTTGAGCTATTACTTAGCTCTATTGAATCGCGAAAGGAGCGCTTAAAAACAAGCAACCGTCTGCAAAAAAAACGATTGTCAAAGAACGGGGCGTCCCAAAAAGCGCCGGACCCATTTCTGAATCGAGCTGGACCATAAGCATTCACAGGGAGATGAGTTAGGTTAAAACAATTACTTTAAGCCAATCAAACGGATTTCCAAAAATTTTCACTTACGCTCTCTTGCCCTAGGATCCCTTAAATTACTCTATAAATTTACAAATGTAAAATGAAAAAATTTAAATTTAAATTAATGAAAAATAAAAAAAAAAAATAACAATTTCCAATTTAACAACATACTATGTGAATACGATGGGCTTCTGTAAAATTCTCAAAATTCAAAATTATATAATTTGTGGTTGAAATATTTAAAAAATTTCGATTTCAAATTTAACTCGTTCAAAGTTGAATAATTTTAGATTAAAAATTGATTTTCATAGAAACACCGTACTTCAAAAATGTTGCCAGTGCGAATTTGCACCAGAATAATAATGTTTAAGGATTAAAAATTAGGAATGTAGAATTTCAAGAATTAGATTTTTTGAATCAGGTGTCAAGTCACGTACATTCCTTTTCATAATAAAATCCATTGTTATTATAAAAAAAAACGTTTCTAATCAGGTGTTGAAATAAATAAGTATTTCCTGGTTCTATACATACAGCGGAAAATGAAAAGAACTTTCCCGCCTTTGACCCGCAAATATCTCACCTATTTTATGAAAGTTTTCTCATAAATCCAATTTACAGTAAATTGTTATACATATATTCAAAAGCAATATTCATACTCGCAACCCTATTCACACCATCGTCTATTCCAGACAGAACAACCTGATTTATGATACCTGGTGCACCGTTACAGAGGTAACATATAAGGTCTCAAAAATAGTACATACATACAAGAATCTGGTCTATAGATAGTAAAGTGGTATTCAAATTGCCCCGCTATGGGAGGTGACTTGACTATTAATGAATCAATTAAAAAGTTCACGCTCCAGATACGTGTTTCTTATGGTTACCTACATATGAAATCATATTCTGCTCCAGGCGGCCAAGATCTTTTCGCGATGAACTGTCGAGTTTATGGATATTACTATGTTAGTTAACAAGAACTATACACCGTATAAATGTAGATGATGGAACGAGCGGGAGAGTGATCCTGATAACAAAACTTGTCTGGCAATTAAACATGCTATAGGAATTCTTATTATAGATAATATATACGATAGATAAACTATAATACTATTCAAACAAAAAACTTAGCAATATGTTCCTTTAAAGAATCCAGTTTACAGCCCAGATGTTTAGACTCTTGTGATTAAAAATGAAAATAACAGCCAAATTCGTTGCAACGTCTTTTTATTACCTTAAAAAGCCAATTTTCCATCATCTTTCATCCTCAGACGTAGAGCATTGCCATTATTTTATACAGTATATAATATATACTGTATAAAATAATGGCAATGCTATATATAGCATATATACACTTATACTATATATGTATTATATGTATCTATTTATAAAAAATATTGACAGCAATTTTTTCTGTGTTTCAGGTCAGCAGTAAAGGTCTGAAGATTATTCAAACAGTACATCCTGCTGCTTCTTCAAGATCGGCTGTGAAGCATTTGGTGCCAGGACATGCAGTTTTGGCTGCAGTTCAAAGAGAAGATGTTGTTGCAGCAACTCTTCTTCTTCCCAATCCTGCAACTAACAATCCAGTTCATGTCCATGCATACAGGTTCGGTTCTGCATTTTTTATAATCAAAAACTATTTTTGAAACATTTTTTCAATTACAAATTTCCCTGGTGTACTCTACGCACAGGAGGGTGTCCCTTATTTTTCGAAATCAAAATTCTTGTGCTCCCAGGGACGAATTTCGTTCGAATGGCCAACAAAAGTAGGTACTCTAAATAGCCATATCGGTTAATATTTACCCCTAGCACACACCCCTTGAAATTTTCCATGATTCACATGGGGGAAAATGTGTAAAAATGAAAGATACACATAACTTTTTAGTTTTCGTCAAATTCTTCTATATAAACCGAGAATCGCAACCTTCTTTCAAACCCGAAAAAGTAGTTGAGAGTAAAAAAGTTTTCGAAATTTTTAAAATAGAGGATCCATAAAAGATGATCAAAAATGGTATTTTGTATGGTTTTTAAGAAAAAAGACCAAAATTTCGTATAAAAAACTTGTTGAAAGCTACAAAGCGAGTGTTGACATTAAAAACTAAACATTTAAAAAATCCAGAATAGCGGCTGTTTGAATTACAAAAAAATGATTAATCTTGAATAATGGAAAGCCTAATAATTTATTGCAACCTGAACAGCTGCTATTCTAGATTTTTTTTAAATGCATAATTTTGTATGTCAAGACTTGCTTTGTAGCTATTAACATGTTTTTTTCTTTACTAAATTTGGGTCCCTTATTTCGAAAATTTCGCAAATTTTTATTTTTACTCTATAAGCTACTTTTTTCGGGTTGGAAAGTAAGTTGCATTCTTCAGGTTATAGAAAGATTCGACGATAATTGAGAAAGTAATGTTGATTTTGCATTTTTTCACATTTTCCCCCAGTATGTTAATCATACAGAAAACTTCAAGGGATGTGTGACAGGGTTAAATAATTAGCGATTCAATTAAAATTTGTTGCAAATAATTTGTTTGGTCATTTCAACGAAACTTGCTCCTGGGAGCAAAATAATTTTGAAAACCAATTTTAAACACGTATTTTTGGGTCATCCCAACGTATAATCAATCTCCAAATTAATCAAACCTTCATATGGTTATAAAATTATATAGCAACTAATAAAATCGACGAAAATGGACTGTTCAGGTCCTTGAAGGTTTTTAAAGTTTGAAGATTTTGAAAAATGATGTGCTTTGAATGCAATTTTCCTTTTGAATTAGGAAATTTTGTTTGAGCTTGTAAAATTAAATCGTCTCACAAAAATTTTACTTATCTTAATTAATGACTCATGACAATGATTAACTCTTGAAACAAAAAATAATTATAATGACTTTCAATCAGTGAGTATAGTCACTAATTGAATTTTTTGTAATGATGCTCTATAAAAGTGTATTATGGTAAATTTTTTAAAAGCAAAGAAAGGATTTTTTAGACAAAGGAAATATATATGTTCAATGTTTAATTAATTGTAATGTTAATATTTAATGCTTTTCATATCACTTAAAAGTTTGAAGCTGCATTGAAATTGAGACTTAAAATATTTATTTTTAAGCATTAATTTATCCAGGCATTCAGTATTAAATCTCAGAAGATATCAAATCAGATTTTGGAAAACCTCAGATATTTCAAGTTATCTTTTCAAATTCCCTAAAGCTTACTGAATCAGGAATTATTTGTAATTTGTAATTTATTGAAAAAGTCCCTAGGGCTAAATAGCCCTCTAAGGAACAAAATATACATGGTAATATTCTTAAAACTAGGATCGTGGCACAGTAACTGAATATGTGTATTTAACAGTAAATTAATACTATCAATTAATATTGAACATAGGCCGTTAGAATCAAAATGTTATAGGTTGAAGTACATAGTAGTGTTGTAATTATACGATGTGTGTTTAATAAAATCAGAAACTACATTAGTACTGAAAGGTCAACATAATACTAAATTTATTACCAATGGGTAATTCCGAGTAAATTATTTGAATAAATACTTTAAAAAATAAATTTTCAAATGATGAAATGAATTATGTCTGATATCTAGCTAACAATGTTATGCATAATATTTATTATTTTCAAATTTAAATTGTAAAAAAATTAATTTATCATTTGAATTTTTAAGATGAAATATATTATCCGTTAAAGCTTCTGGTGAATATGTAATTAGACAATAATCAACTACATATCTCAGATTTGAAATTTCATCTAAAAAAATTGATATTGCAAAATAATTAGTGCTTACAAACTATCATGATTTTTACATAATATGAACAAGGTTGTCAAGTAACTTATCAATTTGTGTGGGACTGATTTGTGTTTTTAATAAGTCGCGCATCCAGCATATGTAATTTAATGTATGGAGGTCATGTAGTTCATCGCCTCGATCTCACTGGTGAGCTTCATTAATTGATGACTTTCATAACTCTAACGGGGGCTAACGATTTTCATAATGCCAACAGCACTTCCTAGATTCACACGTGACCTATGCGGAAGTTTTCCAACATAATGCACTTCAAGAGGGCAATGCTTCTTAATGAATATTCTATTTGTATTCGAAACGAAAAACCCCAGGATTAGTAAAAAATTGAAGAGTTAAAAAAAATTTATCAGAAGACCCGTCTTGTTAATCCAGATTATCAGTTAATAAATTCAAGATTGAAAAAGCTAATCTTAATAATAGTTAAGTCTAATAAGAACTTATAATTTAATTCAAATATTTAATTGAAGATTATTAATATTACAGGGTTGCCGCAGGTCAGGGAAAACCTGGAAATCAGGGAAAAGTCAAGGATTTTGAACAAAATTGCATTTGCAAAAGTTACTTTTTCAAGATAAAATGACTATAGTCACTTCTGTAAATGAAAATATCACTTTAGTCACTTTTCTATCAATAAATTAATGCATGGGTTAACCACTATTGAATTTAGGTCTATACTAAGAAATTTTTAATAGATTTCAATAATGTAAAGGGATTTTACAGATTTTAGGATATTTTTAAAAATTCAAAGGAATTTTCAAGAGCTTTAAAAACTAAAAAGTTGAAAGGCTTTCATCTGAAATATTCTAAGGTATATTAAAAGATTCCAAGGAATTTTTAATAGAGTTCAATAATTTGAAGGGATTTCAAAGGATTTTTACAGATTTTAGGGTATTTAAAAAAATTTTAAGGAATTGTCAAAGAGCTTTAAAAAGTTTTAAATGATCTCGAAAGTTTCCACAGAATTTGAAATATTGTGGGACACTTTAAAAGGTCCGAAGGAATTTTCAATAGTTTTCAGGAACTTGAAGTTATTCCTAAGGATTTTAAAGATTTTGAGGGTATTTTTGAATCTTACAAAGAATTTTAAAGAGCTTTAAAAAGTTTCAAGGGATTTAAAAACTTGCAAAGGATTTGAAATACTGTAGGGAATTTTATAAGATTCCAAAGCATTTTAAAGAGATTTAAACATTTTCAAGGAATTTCCAAGGATTTTAAGGGATTTACGCATGGGGTTTTAAAGAATTTCCTAGAATTTCGAAAGATATTGAACGATTGTAAAGGACCTACTTATAAGGTTTTATGATATTTTAAAAGATTCTAATGGATTTTATAAGATTTGCGAGGATTTTCATTATTTTAAGGGGTTTTAAAAGCTCCTTAATGTATTTTAATCAATTTTCCAGGATTTTAGGAAATATCTACAGATTTCAATGAATTTCACGGGATTTTATAATATGTTAGTGGAGTACAAAGACTTTATTCACAAGAATTGAGGGATTTCATAGAATATCAATGATTTAAAAATATTTCAAGGTGTTTCCAACGATGTTTAATAATTTGTAAGTTTTTAGGATATTCTAAAAGATTCAGAGGAATTCTTAATTTACTTCAATAATTTAAAGGGATTTCGAAGAATTTGAACAATTCTATGGTATTTTTAAAAATGCAAACGATTTTTGAACATCTTTCAAATGTTTCAAGGGATTTAAAGAGATTTCAAAGGATTTGAAACACTTTAGGGAATTTTAAAAGATACCCAAGAATTTTAAATTGATTACAGTAATTTGAAGGAATTTCAGAGGATTTAAATATGTATTTTAAGGTATTGTAAAAGATTTCAAGGCATATCCAAGAGATTTAAAGAATATGAGATATGATATGGAACGCACATGACATATAAGGTATCAAGATTTTTTTTTAATTCCAAATGATTTTATAAGATTTCCGAGAATTTGAAAAATTCAAAGAGATTTTCAAAAAAATGTCGCAATTCGTTTAAATTTATTTGGAATTCACCCTGAATTTCTATTAATTTGTTTTGTTTTTTTTTTTAATTCTTATGAATTCTTTGAAATTATCTTGAATTTTTTTAATTCACTTAAATTCTTTTGAATTTACTATATTCTACTCATTTCAATGATTTTTTTTTAAATATTTAATTTTTGTTTAATTCATCCAGAAGGCTTTTAAAATCACCTTCGATTCTATAGACATTTCATCAAATTTTTTTGAATTACCTTGAATTTTTCTAAACTTATTTTAAACTTACAGAATTCAATGAATTTTTATATTCATGAATTGTTTTCAATTTACTTGAATTTATTTGAATTAATTTCAAGTCTTATTAGTCATAATGCACATTAGTCACTTTTAGTCACTTTATTGGTTATAAATTGGACACTTTTGGTCACTTTTTGGTTTAGGTAGGTAATTTTTCCATTTTTTTTCGCGAAAATCAGGCTGTGGCAACCCTAAGATTGATAAATTAAACATTTCCAAATAAAAATTTTTTTATTCCATTTGTAAAAGATTCTATATTAAAAATGTTATAAGATTAGAATTTCGGTCTTCAAATATTAATGGGCAGGGAAAATGAGAAATTAGTCAGGTTTTAGTGACTCATCAGGGAAGTCAGGTAATTTTGAAAAGTAGGTTTCGGGACCACACTGTATCAACAAGTAAAAGTAAAACAATTGCGAAATAAAGTTACTTAGAAAATAAGACGTTTGATGAAACAACAATTTTCAAAAGTTTCTCGCTTTAAACATATTTGGGGCCAGTATATCGTTATTAACCGAGTTAATAGGCAGTAAATATTAATAATTTATAATGGGGGAGTTTGTTGCTGACTCTACTTGAGTTACCACGGAGCTAAGAATATTATTGCATGCAATTCTGATTATCATATCATTACACTCTCTAATAGTTTGCTGTTTAAGAAAATTGCAAGGGTATTCTCAAGAAAATGAAGAAACACGTGTGCTTTTCATAAAAGGAGAACTCACGAACAATTTATTTTCAATCTGAAATGTATGATGTAATCTTCTTTGGGAAGAAGGATCTAACAAATTGCGCTAAAAATATTTTAAAAATCAAGAATGCAAGAAAGTTCTAAAATGTTCTAAAGAAAAGTTAAGAAAAGTGAATTCTTAAAAATAAGACACATTCAACTGTAAGAAAATAATGTAATGAATGTACATATTCATTAATATTTCACAACTACTTGTAGATTACGTAAAAGTGGATTTTTTGACGAGAATCTCATAACTTGTAATAGGATTAAGTAAATTACGGCTTTGGAACTTTTAATCTCGGCAATTATTAGGCAAGCATTAAAAATTTTAATTCAAATTTAGTTCCCTTTCATTATGTCACAATGGGAAATTTGTTGTTTAGAAATATAATTCTTTACTTGAAGTCTCGAAGGCATCTATTTAATTGTTTCTTTTTATGATTGTTATTTACAGATGCGATTCGGTAGAAACTGCAGAATTACTGGGAGGCCAATTGAAGGCTTTGGCCTCGCACTCAGATAATTTAGCGAGGATTGCGTCGAGCGAAAGTAGAATTCGCAGCAATCTAGGTAGCGACGGAAGGAGCACTCGAGAGTCTGAATCTTCTGAAGGAAGTGGAGAACTTAGGCATCTACCTGCACAAACGGCAACAATTTATGAATCCCTCGCCGCTGAACTGAGAGCAAAATTAGGTAATTTGCAAATAATTTCACATTTTCTAATTTCAAATTTAAGTCTTATAATTAATCATTTCAAATGAAACTTTGAAAAATTGAGGATTTTGATTTATAAAGAAAGAAAACTTACATTTGTTTACACAAAAAGTAAGTCTATTTCTTGTCTTAAAAGAGGACCCTTTCTTCTAAAAAGCCTTATGGTGAAATTAGATTTTTGAATTAATACGTGAGGATTACAATTTTATAAATTATTAAAAGATACTAAAAAGAAACAATATAATTTATTCTGAAAAAGGGAAATTGAAGTAATAATAGAATAATAATAAGGTGACTAAAAATAAAAGAGTGGGGTGTAAATATTGAAATTTCTTTACCATATAAATGTAATATTCAATATTTAAGCCCTATGCTTTTATTTTTAGTCGCCTTGTTATTATTATATTATTATAGCAACTCCTCTTTTCAGGATGAATTATATTGCTTCTTTTTAGTGCATTTTAATAAAAGCTTGTTTCAAAAAAATTATCGAAATTTTTTTTTTAATTTGAAAAGAAATTAAAATTTGAAATTGGGCATTAATTAATTAATTTAACTTAACCTTGTACGGTAATTTTTTTTACAAATTTTCGCTATTTTACATTTGAACAAAAGTTTTTTTATTTCAACTCAAATTTGATAGAATTTTGTGTTCCCATCGGAAATACGTCTGTATACAAAGTTTCAAGTATATTAGATATGTGGAAATGTGTAAAAATTGAAATGCAAGATTTGACTCTGCATATACATATTCATTCATAAATACATACATACATATAAACACATCAACACAACAAGTCAATAAACACTTTTAAAATAGTTTTCAAGATCGTGAATATTTACAGAAAGTGATAGGCCTTCTTCCAAAAACTTGTTTTTCCTTGTTATCGTAATTTGAAACGATGCAAAAGGGAGAGAAGGAAACCTAATTAGACAAAAACTGGTTTCCATTTAATAATTTTGTATATCCTTTCATGCAGAATAAACTATGACATTAATGCTGACCCGTCAACTTCATTAGATAGTTTTAGATTTTTATTATTATACCATTTAGGAATAATAAAATCAACTTCTTACTTTGTTGTAACAGCCGTTTATTCTTGACATAATTATACGTTTGGTAATTAGAAAAAGAGGAGAAGTCCTTAAAGATGAAAGATTAATTGGTGAAGTACGATGGATGATTAATTGTTATCATGGAAATTAAAAGTCGTTTTTGTAGCCTAAGATGAATTTAAATGGTATATAATTTTGCAAAGAGAATTCATCTGTCATAGAATATTATTTGGAACTAGTTGTATAAATCAAATCATAATGTAAAATCATCTAAACTTTTACAATTGCAATGCTAAATTCGCCTGTAAGGGTT
Source organism: Andricus curvator (assembly GCA_932195095.1). NCBI lineage: Eukaryota > Metazoa > Arthropoda > Insecta > Hymenoptera > Cynipidae > Andricus > Andricus curvator. Next base: position 374,925 of record CAKNYM010053191.1, on the reverse strand, counting down.
TTATAATATTACACATTTAAAATTATTGCATCATTTGTAACATTGCAATCTTATATTGACCATGTTTTGTTGAATACAAATAAAAAACTTTGTTAACTTTGAATGCTTCAACTTAAAGTTTACAGATTTTGAATACTTTATATTGAAATTAATTCAGGCAATTTTACTGTTACAAATACTTCAAATTTCGGCTAAATGTTGAATGCTTTAAATATGAAATTATTGTTTTCAAGCGCCTAAAATTTGAAATCGTAAATCGTTAAGTTGAACTTATTTTTAAATTTGAACGCAGTATAATAGATTTAAAGGACTTATATTCATTTTCAGGTAAAATTGTGAAATGTTGACTCCACGAAGGTCTCAAATTTGTAATAGTTTCCTTCCTAAAGCTTGTAATTAGGCATTTTTCAAAAAATTTTAATTCTTCAATTCCGAGCACTAAAATTTGGATTACTGTTGAATAGTATAGCTACGTACACTTAAAATAGGCCCCACTTGTTAGAAGGGCAGGAAACTTGGTAGATTTTTTTTAAATGAAAAAATTAACGGGAAAATTTTATTTAAAAATCCGGTATTTGTCAAAATAATAAGGATATAACACAGGCACACAAAAAAGTGTGTAGAACCAAAAAAGCGACCTATATACTATATAGCATTGTAGCATTGTTCTAGCACAGTCAAAATCTGCATTGATTGGAATTTTCTACTTACCAGTTTTTTTGTTATTCGAGTTTGAATTTTTAGTTTAGATCAAATTATCCTAATGTTTATTATCCCAATAATAATAAATTAAATTCAATCAAAATACAAAAATTTTTGTTTAAAAACGTCCATTTCAGAAATCTTTCTTCCGAATATAAAAACATTGAATTTGTTTTAAAAAAATCAATTGTTTATAAACAAATTGAACTTCATTTGAAAGAATAGTAATTATTATTCTTTTAAATAGACTGACGCAAGACATGCTCTGAGCGCTCGCGCGTTGCACTAAAAAATTTATATTCCGTGAAATAATAGAAACTATTTAGTACTTCTTTTCGCATTTCTCTCCAGAAAAAATTTATAATATCGTGCCAAACAAAATTTCTTTCAAGAGAACAAGAGTACAATTTGTTTATAAACAATTTGATGAATTTACGTTTGAATTTGAATTTACGTTTTTAAACAAAATTTTCAACGTAAGAATCGTCAAAATTTGTTTAGCCGTTCACAAGAGAAATGTTGATCATATTATAACATTAAATTTCCATTGTTAATAACTTTTGCAGCAGAATTTTGTTTGAGACCAAAACATAAGGAAATCTTTTCCGACATAAGGGCTATTAAAAAATTCATTTTACAACGAAAAAAAATCGACTTTCGATTTATGGTGGCCTACTTGAGATGATTTGACCTAAACTAAAAATCCAAACTCGAATAACAAAAAAAGTGGTAAGCAGGAAATTCCAATCAATGCAGATTTTGACTATGCTAGATCAATACTACAATGCTATATAGGTCGCTTTTTTGGCTCCGCACACTTTTTTTGTGTGTGCCCGTGTAATCAACTTTTTCCTTTTTTACTATTGTTCAAAGTTTCAAAAATTTTCCAAAACCTTAAAGAAATTTGAAAAAGCTAGAAAATTAACAAAATGGCGGTGGTTTTTCTAAACATTTGTTTCTTTAAATTCGAGATACAGCAAAAAGTCTAAAATAAAAGTTATTCTCCTTGAAGAGACCTGCGAAAATGTGCTGCTCCTCTTTTCGATGTATTGAACCGTTTTTTGAGTATTTCCAAAAATGTGTATCTTTTTTAACATTGTTTTTGTATTCCTTTCTGACTGATAAAAGATCGTGTAAGAAGTTACTTGCTTATGATCCTCAGGTGAACAGAACATTAGTGAATGTGCTTTTATTTGTTTCTCTAACTTTTTGTTCAAAAATATTGTTAGTTTGAAATTTTCAAAAACTAAATGTTTCCAATTAACTCTTAAACAATGTATGGGGTGTTGTTTCCACGTGAGTTCGAGTAGATATGAATGTTATTGACATTTATTTCCTTCCAAATGAAGAATTTGGGCCTTAGTTCCCAATTTCGAAGTAATAAAATTTTTATTTCAATATATGAACTTAAAATTCAAACAATATGCTATAGAATGTAAAGTGGATTTAAAGTAAATCATGTAAAATCCAAATTTAAAAAAAAAATTCTCAACATACATTTCACACCCCTTTCCGTCTTTTGAACCAATATACTTCCCCCCTTCGCTACTCCGATCCCTCTCTTGGCCAACCATTCTTCTACATAGGTCATAGGATATAACTTTAATGTAAATATTACCCTGAAAATAAGCATGGATTTAAATGATTTTTAAATAATACTGTTTTTTATATTCTTTTTTTGCTTTTTATTAGATAAATTATATTAAAGTCGCAGCTCATAATATGTCCTGAACGAGCATACATGTTAGTACAGGATTAAGGCCTAGATTCTGGATTTTGAAAAACACAAGCGTCTAGCATTCCTGTATGGATGAATTCACATGGAAATAACAATTTTTGTAAATTCTCAAAATACAATGCTTTTAAACAAAAAGTTGAAATAGTTGTGAATTCGATCTCGGGTGTTACCCTTTGTTCATATTTACAATTTCAAGGTGCTCATTTTATGAATACTTTGCTTCCTCATTATGACTAAATAGCAAAAGTATTTGCTTCCTCATTATCACTAAGTAGCAAAAATAGCAAAAGGAAGCATTATTGATTTTTCGTCGAAAAACTTCCATTAATACTACACTGGAAATCCCATTTAAGTGCGGTTTCGGGCATAGCGCTAAATGGCCTTCACTTAAAGCGAACACAACATTCGCTCTTTCCGAACGTAAACAGGCAGGGCCGCATGAATGCTTTCTGTTGGATTTGAAGACATGACGCAACCTGATGCAACTAATGCGGTAAGAGAAACCACCGCGGCATCAACTCTTGGAACGACTTAAATGGGAGATACTTAAATGGGATTCCCAGTGTATAGGTAAATAAATTCGTCTCGAATTAAGGAGTCTTTTCTATTCTGGCATCAACTTTGAATTACGTTAATGGAAAAATTTTTACAGTGAAACTGATTTTTCAAATATTATATATGACTATAAATTCTTTAATTTTCGATAAAATGTATTAATATTATAAGTCAATCGATTCGCCTCGAGCTAAGGAATCGTTTATGTTTTTACATCAACTTTGAATTATGTTAATGAAAAAAGTTTTAGTATAACAGCCCAATTTTTAAAACATTATAAAGTGCTAAAAACAAGTGTATGTAATAAATTTTTTCAGAATTCTCGGATCAGTTTTTAAATATTATTGGTGAAAATAAGCCCTCCAAATTACATCAATTTAGCTACAACCGCCTTTAAATGATCGTGTTAACAAAAAGGGGCGACATCCACTCATTCATTCACATATCCACACACACAATTTCTTAGAACGTTGTATCAGACATTTATCAACTGAGAATCGTTTAATTAAATCATTATAAAAATATTTGAAATTCCAACGACTACAAAGCTTCCTCTGTGAGGAAGCAAAAACAAATAAAAGTCATGTCACTAATGTTTTTGTCTATCTGAGGATCATAAGCAAGTGACTTCTTACACGTTCTTTAGTAGTCAGAAAGGAATACAACTATGTTTAAAAAAAACACATTTTTGAAATACTCAAAATACTATTCAAAATATTGAAAGAAGAAGAGAACATTTTTGTAGGTCTCTTAAAGAAATTTTAAGTCACAAAGAACACATATGCCAACACATAATTTCCATCGTACCACAACGACTAGAATTTTAAATATTCAGTACGATATTCTGAAAGCTTTTAAATCTAAAATCTAAGCATTCTAAATTATTAATTATTTACGCTACCGACGGTTAGTATCAGACCACTAACCGGATGACCTATTACAAATTAGCCTTGACTTTGAAGGGTACGTTAATGCAGCGCCGTCCAAAATATAGATGCATATATTTTTAAAAAACCGTTGGAAAGCTTATTAATTCTTCGTTAAATTAGCCTCAGTTGAAGTAATTTAGCTTTGTGCTTACTGAGTAAGCACGTAAGTAAGACAAAACAAAATTCCGATTTTGAAGGAATTTCGTACTTCAACTTCAACTCTTGGCAGGAGCTAGGAAAATGAATGTATTCATTTGATATATCACAAATGTGATCTTTAGGATTTTATCTTTTATTTTAGCTATTAAACATCAAAAAAGCTTAATGGGTTCATGGAATAATACCTTTTTTTGTACGAGCGTGCTAAATTTAAAATAAATTAGGGAACCGTCGCACCATCGTGCGGTAACGTATTTTTAACAGAGTTGGGTTACCTGTTACAAGTAACTAAGTTACTGATTAGTCACGTTATTCGTGACTTTTAGGGTAACTTCGTTACTATCTTCAATAGACACTTGTAACGTAACTTAGTTACGATTTTTGCAGTAACTTGGAACATTAATTTTAGTTACTTTGGGTTTTTTGTATGAATATCTCCTATTATTAAGAGAGGTTTATGTGTCAGTTATGGGTAGAAAATTAATCTCTTTTTGATGAGCATTCAGCTATATTTTTGAAAATTCGTCTCTTTTGGTTGAATTCAACTGTGATTGATTTCCAATTGAAATATTTTTTGGTTAAAATAATATCAACTACTACATTTTTCGTTGAGAATTCACCTATTTTGGTTGAAAATTTAACATCAATTCACTTATTTTCTTAAAAATTCAACAATTTTGGTAGAAATTTCAACATTTTGGTTGAATTTAATTTTTTGTTGAAAATTCATATTTTCGGATCGAAAATGAAACTGTTTTGTAGAAAATTTGTCTTTTTGACTTGCAAATTCAACAATTTAGTGGAAATCTTTTTTTTATCTTGGTTCCCAATTCGGCTTTTTCATTTCAAAATTTACATCTTTTGGTAAAACATCTCCTTTGTTGTTGTTAAAAATTCAACTATTTTTGTTGAAAGTTAATCTGGTTTGGTTAAGGTTTCAGCTATTTTGTTGAAAATTCGCCTTTCTTGGTTGAATTCAACTGCGTTTAATTTTGAATAAAAATCTTTTATGATTGAAATAAATATTTTCGGTATGAAAATTCAACCATTTGGTTGAAAAATCATATATTTTGGTGAAAATTGAACTATGTTGGTAGAAAGTCCAATTATTTGGTTTAAAAGTAACTTTTTGTTGAAAATTCATCCTGTTGGCTTAAATATTCAACTCTTTTGTTCAAAAATGTTCTTTTTGGTCTGAAAATTCATTTCTTACGCTAGAAAAAATGCATATTTTTTGGTTAAAAATACAACTGTTTGATTTAAAATAGTGACTGAAAAATCTTTCTTGGCTGGAAAATCAACTCTTCTGTTAAAAATTCATCTTTTTGGTTGAAAATTCGACAAGTTTGTTAAAAAGTCATTTATTTTGTTGAAAATGCAATATATATTATTACTTGAAATATGAAAAATCATTTTTAATGGCTGATGAAAAAAAAGTCAACGAAATTCTATTCTAAATATATATTCTTGTTCACTTGCCGAAATATATTGTGTATTTTTTATTTACTTCAACTTACGCCTATTTATTTTTAAATTAAGTTTTTATATATTATCATCTTAGCATTTCGATTCTTAAATTATAAAATTGAGGAAGTGAAAAAAGTAACTTTTTAGGTAACTTAAAGTATTTTCATCTAGTAACTGTAACTAGTCACTCAAAAAAAGTAACTTACCCAACGCTGAGGCTGGTACAAAAAAATTATTTTCTCAAGAGATGAAAGGCAAAATTCTAAAGATCACTTTTAGTAAAATGTTAAATTAATAAATTCATTTTCCTGGCTCCTACGAAAAGTTGAAGTTTAAATACAAAGCACAATCTCTTCAACTAAGGCCCATTTAACGTATAATTTAAAAAGCTTTCCAACGGTTTTTAAAAAATATTTTTATTTATATTCTGGACGGCGCTATCACTTTTCAAAGTCTAGGCTAATTCTTAATAGGGCATCTAGTTAGTGGTCTGACACTAACCGTCGGCAGTCTACAAAAAAGAATTAATTAGAAGTAGTCTCAAAACTTCTGAATTTTGAATGGGTCAAATTAAGAAATTCGCCATCACTCACTTGTCATCGTTTGTATTCGAGTTAAATTCTGCCACTCATGATAGATCGAAATCTGTCCATTGAAAAAAATGATCGTTTGTAAATCTGAACCGGAGGTGAAGAAAGACTTGAAATCGGTTTCGCAATTAGGTCCCTTGTAATACATATATTGAGTATGCCTCTATGCTTGAATTCTCGAGATAAGAAACTGAGACCCAGAGGATATCCTTTGATTTTGTTGTTGTTCCAGGCAGGGGAAATTCGGCTGACAACCGCGCGGGACCTATTCTTTTGCCACCTAGAGATTACGACACAGTTCACAGACAGCGTGGTAATCTCGCGGGAATCGAGTTCAGGCGATGTCTTAACCAAACGATCGTAGGTGGAAACACTGCCACTGACAGAGGTGGAACGAGAAGTGCTGCCAGTAGCGGAATCGGCTCTGATAGTGCCGCGACACCTCCTCCCTATCAGTCCCATCATCCTCTAGGACCAAGGCCATCCAGACCCTCCAGAGATTCCTCTTCCGGTAAGTCGAGACTCTCTAACATTGACATTCCTGATTCTTATCGTCGATTACCTACGTTCTTATACAACCTCGAGGAATTATATAGAATCTCATTCACTCATTCTCAGTTATGCAATTCAATGTTATGTGAAATATCGTTATTGTATAGCTACTTTGGAAGCCTCAGGGTGACCACTAGACCGGGAAAGCCAGGAAATGAACGGGAATTTTGTATAAGTTCAAGAGTATGACTAGCACTGAGAAAAATTGATATTAGGAATTAGTATCTGTATATTTAACTATGAAATAACGATCTAGATATGAAGGTTAAATAGCCAGATATTAAAAGATAATATCTACTTTAATTTCTGGATATTAAGGTTTTAATGTCTAGGAAGTTTAGGTATTAAGGTTTATTACCTGGATATTTTTATTAAATTTGTACTCCATACATACCTTTTCCGAGTTTTACATATCTAAAAGGTCGAGTATTGAGCTCCGGCAAATTTTGCCGCATTTAAAGTTTCTAGTCCGGCAAATTTTTGTGTCAATAACGAACTTTCTTTTCGGATAATGTTGTTTGCTACTTTGAAAAAATAGTACAATATTTTACTATTTTATAATAAAATGAGGATTATTAAGTTATAAATAATACACACAAAGTGTCATATGTATAATCAAGAATATTACACACTAAAATCACACTAAAGAATTGCTCATCACTTCACTATTCCTATAATAATACACATTATCACTAATTTTCGAATTGTCTAGCAGATAGCAGCACTTCAGATTCGAATCATGAATCCTCACGATCACTCTTCTGTGATCAGTCACTAGCACTCGTATTTTTGAAAGGGAGACTTGGAAAAGGGGTTCGAGATGTAACAGCACACTTTCCTGTGACCAGTCACTAAAATGCCGTACTAAAAAATTAAAATACGGCAAAAAATGCCGTATCTGTATACAATACGTATCTAAAATCCCTCCTCCCAGAGAAGATCGTCAAACATTAAACCCTTTAGCTCACATCCCTTCCGTTCCCAACCCCTGAGGACGCCAACCTTCGTTTGAGGTAAATAATCTGTTTCTCAAAAAAATAAAAACTTCAAAAAGTAGGGTTTTTAAGAAAATCCAACAAGCCACCATTATTTATTTTAAAAAAAATTGGGATCAATTGAAAGAGCAAGAATTCCCACATCGCAAAAATGTATGGGCCTTGGATAATAAAATTTCTAATTTCCTTAAAAAAGCTCGCAAAGTTTTTTTTGTAAAATAATATATACATAGGATTTCATCTACAACAATAAGAGAATATTTTCCAAACATTAATGAATACATTTTAAAAATGTATACATGTCGATAAAAAGTCTTGAATTTCGAAACAGACTAAAAAATACACATAGACATTAAACAGTCATCAAACTATAGTAAATGTATATTTTCCTTATCTAAGTTCGAAATTCAAGATATTTTTGTCACTATGTATTCTGGACCTAAGGTATGCAGGCCATTACATTGTAATTAATTACAATTTTTCGTGTTTCGAGGCCAAGAATATTTTTTTTAATTTAGTACTTATTTTTCAGTAAATATGAAGTAATTTATGTAGATGCAAGTATTTTTCAGCTTAAAATGTATACTTTTTATGAATCGAAAACTAATAATCTTTCTGATTTTTTTGTTCCACAAAAATAAAAATCAGGTGACTTTTTCGCCAGAAAGAACAAAATTTGGGGGTAGCGCTGCAAAAATTTAAAAATGTGAAATTCTAATTGGCACCTTGATCTAGACAATAAATTTATTTTCTAGATATTTACCTGAAATATGTAGACCCTCCTACCATATATTTTAATATCCCTTGATTGAATATTATAGAATGATGATCGCAGCAAAAGCAAGAGAATCCAGCTATTGAAGCTTAATATCTTTTAATATCTAGATGCTAAATTCAATATTCAGATGTTAAAATCTTAACACCTAAATTTTACAAAGTGCCGAGGGACCGAAAAAATTTGATCTACTCTCACCGACTTTCGGTGTACCTAGCCACCCTTTCCAGTTTCACTGGGCTCACTGAAATTATTTGTTCTAGGCTCACCGAATTTCGGTGATCCTAGATACGGTCAATATTTTAATTATGAAATATCTATCTAATATACATTTTTCATTCAGGGCAATCGCCTGACTGGGGAAAAAAACAAATGTCAAATTTTCAAAAATGTTAGTTCGAATCTCATTTCTGGAAAGCTTTCTTGGAATATCTGATTGTAAAAATGTTGTTGCTTAGCTTTGGTATCAAAGCTTATTGGTACATGACTTCTGATTGTACCTTTTGTACTCAGTTTCGTGATTTAACGTTAATTCCCCTGTGTCCCTACTCGTATTCCATTTCGTTTACCAAAATTCCAAAAAATTTTAAATTACAATACAAATTTAAAAAATTTGTATTGTAAGGTCCGATTTGATTTATTTTTTAAAATTCATTATTCATGTTTTATTTTTAAAATATTATTATTTAAATTATGATAAAAGAGTTTTCAGTGCCTATATACAGTTATACACATTTTATACTTAAAAAGTGATATCGCGAATCTTTGGAAACAAAGGGGAATATGTATAAGGAAGATAAATAATCAATTATGGAAATTATAAAAGGAAACAAAAATTATTATGACAAAATTAGGTCACCACTTGTGATTATAAAGAGTGATTGAAAATTTTATACAAATTGTACAAATTAAAAGGAAACTAGAAATCGCATCGATTTTCGAGAAAGTCTTAATCACCCTGATTCTATCACTCATTCTGTGATGCAGTAATTTAACGTAATGATCCTTCGACTTGACACAGTAAACTAGTGTACCGTTCATTATTTTTATTCCAAGTTTCCGCCACGTTTACCCTCGGGAAATCTTAAATTGGCTTTTAAGAATCTTTTTTTATATTAAGATATCAACCATATTTAGAAGTTCAAAATTTATACTTGAAACACTCAGAAAAATATTTGTTTGAAATTAAAGAAACCGTTTATTTAACATCATTTTTTTTGTTTAACCAAAAATAACTTCAAATGAAAGAAATCATTCTAAATTAAAGAAAAATGTGCATTGGAACAAAAAATAATTTCTTTAAACCAAAGAAATTTCTTGTAATCATAAGAATTTTATTTGACTGGGAGGCAAGGAATATTTTAGCAACCAATTTTTAAACTTTTGAGATTTAAATCATTCAAGTTGATTAGACTTTTAATTTTACAAAATTGAATAATTCATTGATACTACAATTTGATATTTAAAAAAATCAATTTTTGATTTTTGTATAAGGCTTGGTAATAAGAAATCAGCATGAAAAAGGTGAGCTCATACAACTTTAGTAATAACAAAAACAAGTAAAGAATCAGGAAGTTAAATTCAGTTTCGTAATTTCAAAATTCCTCGAGTTCTGGTATTTGAAGTTGAGAATGTGAAAAAATAAACAACGAATTATGAAGATGATCGAATGTGCTAAATTATACCGTCGGGCGAATTACAATCCACATTCTTTTTCCTGTCCTCAACATACCTACTGCCTTCGTAACGGCATGTTGAAACGTTTTATTTAAATGACACACTAGGACAAATGAATATTATATCTCCAGGTGATATGGTGATTCCCCGCTTTGGAGCAATGTTTACAAGACATATCTGATTCGTGTTTGTCCATTCCGTAAAGCAAAAATAAGTTAAATAAAAAAACGCCTTTTGATTACTTACATAACTTCCATTCTAATTTTAAATTCAAAAATAACCAAAAGTTGTTAATTATTTTTTGCACACAAGTCATTTTTACAGTTTCACGTTAAAGTATATCTACACTCTTTATTAACTCGTTCACTGTGTATGGCGTATATTGCGTAAAAAATGGCCAAGAGTGGGTTTGACGCAATATGCGTCATGTAAAATAAATGGATTTATACTATTTCGATTATCATGAAACTTGGTACACAAAGGTTTTTTGGGTCTCTGAATCCAAATCTGGCATCAGAATTCTAAAATTCAAAATGGCGGATCCAATATGGTGGATCGAAGTTACGTCAAATTGGCCGATTTTCATGAGACTTGGTGTGTTGAATTGTTTTAGGTCTTTGAATCCGAATATGGTATCATAATTCCAAAATACAAAATGGCGGATCGAAATTACGTAAAGTTGGCCCATTTTCGATCCGCCATATTGGATCCACCATGTTAAATTTTGGAATTCTGATTCCAGATTCGGATTCAGAGGCAAAAAACTTAAATAGATCAAGTTTCATGAAAATCCGCCAATTTTGCGTAATTTTTATCCGCCATTTTGAATTTTGAATTCTGATACCATATTCGGATTCAGACACAAAAAACCTTTGTGTACCAAGTTAAATGATAATCGAAATAGTATAAATCTATTTATTTTACATGACGCACTTGGGCATTTTTTTACGCAATATGCGTCATACACTGTCAACGGGTTAATATTCCTCTCATTTTTTTTTAAATTTTCATCGCTTATATATATATATGCCAAAGGCATAAAATGAGAAAGTATTTTTTGTTTAAAAAAATAATTTAATAATTTAAAATTGCAAAAGCACCGGGTCTTCGTGTTCTTCACAATCATATGAAATAACATATTTTAAAAAAGTGTCTTCAGTACAGAATTTGAAATTGAAAAAAAAAATTAATACTTTGTAAAAGAAAGTTTCTAAGTTAAGAAACTGAATAAGTTATAAAAATATAATGTTAAAGATGGTAAAAATGACATACTTCATACCAAAAGAATTCTTCTGGTCTGAAGTATGTCATTTTTACCATCTTTAACATTATATTTTTATAAATGATGTCACTCAGATAACAACATCGCTTTCCAACATGTCTTCTAATCTAACTGGATAAGTTGAAAAAATAACTTAAAATTTTCAAAAACTCCCGGTTTTCTAGTACTGCACGACTAAAAAACTGTATATACGTTAAAAAATAAGTAATTAAAACAACTTTTAGTTTTTAAAAACTCCCACTCTTTGTGTCTTTCACAATTGTATAAATAAAAACATATTTTTAAAAAGATTCTTAATCAAAAAATTTAAATAAATAACTGAATAATGTATTAAAAATTGAAAAACTTTCCAAATAATAAATCCGAAAACTCCAAAATTTTGAAGATACCTGTCATAGAAGCAAACCTAATGGGGGAAAAACATTTCAAATAATTAATTATGCAAAAATAAATGAATAATTGCAAAAGCAAAGCATAACCGCAAGCTAATTTCTTTAAAATTTACTAATTATGATTTTTTTACATATGTTTTTATTTATATAATAATTGTGAAAGACACGAAACCGGGCGATTTTTGTAAATTAAATTTTTTAGTTACTTATATTGTAACTTATACTGTTTTCTTCATATATTATTAAATTATTTTTGTTACTTAAGAGACTTTTTAAAAATATTTTTCTATTTGTATAGTTGTGCAGAACTCGAAAATCGGGAGTTCTTAAATTTTTTAAGGTATTTTTTTGCTTATTCAGTTTTTTGAATTTAGAAGCTTTTTTCTGAATTTTAAATTTTTTACTGTTGAAACTTTTTAAACGTATATTATTTTATATATTTGTGAAGAATACGAAGACCGGGAGTTTTTTAAATTTTTAGTTACTTTAAATGTTTTAAATTATAATTTTTTTGAATTCTAGTTTTATTTATTATTTGTTCAGATAACGTAAAAACAGATTTTTTGCAATTTTTAATTTGCCAGTTATTCTTTTTCGAATTTTCATTTCGCATAAATATTGCAAACTCAAGGGGAAATATAACAATTTTTACAGGTAAACCTTCCTCAAGCCATGAAGAATATTTTTACCAAATTTTGCCTCGTACGTATTGTGATTTAGAACACTAATCACAAAGGATTTTCAAATGAACTTTTGGATTCGTCTCCCAAATATCTGGGTGCGTCTTTTTAAACCTTTTTTTAAACAATTACATTATTTTTTAATGTTCTGAAATTGTTATAAACAAACTAAGCGTCCGATCAAACAACCAAAAACACCATTGGATTCATTTACGAAATAGCTAGATGCGCTTTTTTTATATCCATTTTGTAAACAATTACATTAGTTTTTAATGTTCTGCAATTTTAATAAATAAACTAAGTGTCCGATCCAAAAACCAAAAACACCATTGTATTTCTCTCTGAAATATCTAGGTACGCCTATTTTTAAATCATCTTTTAAACAATTGAATCATTGGTTAATAAGCGTACATTTGCGTGGCTCCAGATATGGATTTGAAACTTTTGTAATTAATTATAGCCTAGATATTTGGGAGCCGAATCCAAACGTGTTTTTGGTTTTTGATCTGACGCTTAGTTTGTTTATAATTAATTACAAAAGTTTCAAATTTATATCCATGGCAAACTTCAGGGTCGTTATAATGTCCGTTTCTTAGTCCCACTGGCGTGGGGCACCGGAATTTTCGAAAAGAGACGTGTGAAATTCTTAAGACAATTATTTTTAAGTCTCACAAATCTTTCTCTGTTTAAGGATTGTGGAATTTAAATATGTAAAAAGAGTGTGAATTCGCAAGTTAAGTCTTTCTTTTTTATGTTCGCGAAGAATTTTAATTGATAGCCGTTTTTGTTGCTTCAAAATAAAAGTCAAACCCACGAAAACGTATTAGAATTTAGCATGTCCATAATTTCGAATGTCTTCGAACTTTCTCGATTCTTGTGATCCAAGAAACAAAACCCGAAGTCTTTTGCGGTCAAAGGCAAAAAACGTGGAAATTATTTATGAAATTCTGAGGATACCGCCGTGGTCAGGAAGAACAAATTTGGACACTTTCTACCTGCGAAACAGGTGCGCACGTGACGCATACCGTCGCTTGTTTCTTATCACGATATAGAAACGTTGCAAGGCAAAGGCAAACGTGCTCCGTTAACCTACTTCCGGGGAGTTTATAATATATGTGTGAGGCAAAAAAAACATCGAACAAGCTCGATTTTTATCTGAGAGGAATTCTACATGCCTCACAAAATAGCGTTCTATTAATTAATTTGTCTTTATTTTGTTAGCATTCGACATTCTCATTTAGTTTAATATTCTGTTCTTAATTGATTAGTCACTTACCTTTTTTTCAGAGATGCAATTTATTAAATAAAAAATGAAGAAACTCGATCCATATTTTTGTACATAAACAAATATTTAATCATATATTATAGAATAATTTCATGAACACTTCTAAATTATGAACGTCAATTTGTAAGGGATTTTTAAGTGCCTGGAATCAGAAAATGTTTTTTTTTTATTTGGAAGTTTGCCTTTTATCTATCTGTAAGTAAGAAACTTAAAGTTGACACGTAAAGGTTTCTAATATTTTTTCTACAAAACCTTACTTAGTACGATGGCATCCATCCGAGTACGACCGAGTGGAACGCTGCTTAACTTATGTGATCGAACGAAAAGACTTAAACAATTCCGTATGTCCAAGAGGATACATACAAATTATTCTATTTGGCTTCTTGAAATTTTTTTATTCTGATTAGTTTAAAGTGAAGATTTTTAGATTTGAAATGCTTAAATATGAAATGATTTAATTTGTAAGATTTACTATTTCAAATAATGCAATTTTATTTATTTTATAATTGTATTGAGCTTTGTGTGCCTCATTAAACCCATTTCACGAATATATAATAATAATAATAAAACCATGTTAAACAATCACCGCAGGGTTCCACTGGGAGCAGCTGCCATCTATGAAAATGACACTTGGCTTCCAGTAGAACCGCGGTAAATCACACATATGGCCACGTTTCACGACCGTGTGATGGGTGACCACAAATATAATTGTAATATAATGCAATTTCATTGAAAATTTAATTCGACACTTTAAAAAGTCAAATTTTAATTTGTAAACTTTTTCAATTCAAAATTACTATACATTTAGAATTTAGAATTGTTGAATCGTAACAGTGTCCATAATTAAAAACTTCTCAATTTGAAGCTCTTTGAAATTGTTGAATTTTGCAGCATTTGTTTTTGAAATTCTAAACGTTATCAATTAAAAGAACTTAAAGTTTAAAATGATTATTTATAAATTTGTACCATTTGTACAAATAGTCCCTTTTCTAGGTCTCACTATTTGCACCGAACAAAAAATCCGTCTATACATACCGAAATTTCAGTACACGTAACCACAGCCTTGAAATTATTATAATTTTTCAATATTTCATTCAGAAAATTTTAACTTTTAAATGTATCTGTTCGATTTTGATTGGTAAAAATTAAAATTCCAGTCCCTTCTAAGGTAACACTTTTATTTTAAGTGCTTTCAATAAAAAAATGTTCTATTTGAAACATTAAAATTGCATCATTTCTACAATATGAAAAGTCATTTAATTGGATTTTATTTAAATTACTTTAATAGTTTAAATATTAAATTGTTAACATTTTAATCTTTTTATCAAAGATTTTAATTGCTTGTAGGTTTTAGTTGTGCAATTAAAATGGATGAAAATTGCATTTCGAATGGTATAAGGTTACAATTTGAAATTGAACAATTAATTTAAGCGTTTTGAATTTTAAATGACTTGAATTAAAAACAGGACAATTTCAAGGGATTTTATTTTTAATTTTTTTTATTTGTACTAATTCAACTTAAAATAATAGAGTTAAAGGTTTTAATTTATAATACAAATAATTAAGATTCCAATCAAACAATGGTTAGGCATAATCGCTTGAAAGTTGAAATGAAGACATGAAAATGTCAACTGGATAACGTCCATGAATGAAATTTTACAGTATGAACAAAAAGTTTTCTACGAGAGGTTTTCAAATATAAAATTTTTATATAATCATCGAAGCATGTGTTCTCCAAGAACTCTACTTTGATTGAGGTAGTGGAAACATGAGGAACAAATTTTTTCTTAGTGGAAGGGACAACAAATGAAATGGTCCTTATCCATGGTTTTCCATCTCATAACTTTTAAAGCTGCTTATTTTTTTCTCAAAATCACGGAAATATAGTAAGGATTTTTTCGGACCTGTTAAGTATGTGCTATGTATGTATTTTTTGATATGCGAAAATTAAAAAAAAAAAAGTTTGCACTGGAATTTAAAAATTTATAAAAATATGAGAATGACAACTGGATAAGGACCAAAAATAAAATTATTGGTATACTACCTGATGGAAAATTTACGCAAAATTATAGAAGCAAGTGGCCATTTATAATGTTTCAGGGAGGTGAAAACATTATTTTTTTAATTTTCTGGGTTTGAGAGTGGAAAACCAAATGGTCATTATCCAGTTGTCATTCTTATGTCTTCAAATGGTTCAGTTCTCTAATGTTTCCACTTTGAAGTTATTAGCTTTTTAACGATTGCATTTGCGAGAATTCAATTTTGAAGATTTCAAATTTGGAAATTATTCCAAATTTGGAATGCTTCAACAATTTTGAAATATGCTATTAAGTCCCATTAAATTGCGAAAGCTTTAGAAAACGAAAGTTAAAAAATATGAAAACTTTTTCTTGCAAGGGAATTTAAAGACTTTTTTTACGACGAAATAAATCTTGGCTGACCTCCCAGTAATGCCACCTGATTTCTCGCACGGTAGCTCCAGCAATTTCATGTCCCATTCCCCGGACCATTTTGAATTTCACCATCATTTGAGCCCCGGGCAAAAAGCACTTCATTTCTGCGTTGTCCACTTAAAAAATCTGCGAATCAATTAACCTTTTTTTCGTCTATCGACGAGTATCGAGGCACCCAGTAATTACATGGTCGAAATAGCAGAGAAAGGGTATCCTTCGATTGCTCCTGTGAAGTGAAAGTGAAATTTCTTCCCATATACTATATAGCGTGCATAAGCGAATCTAATATCGCATAAATCGTAAGACAGGTAATATACATCAGTGTGTACTACGTGCGATAGGGTATCACTCTCGAGTCTTGTGGGGAAAAACATGTACATCACCTTGAGCGAGTACGATGCTCCGTGAAAAGAGCCGCAACCGCAAGTGGAGGTTTACATATATGTGAGTACACTGGGGCATAAATCGCAAACGAACGCCGATCGCATTTCTCCGCCCGGATTATACAGGGTATCCCACGAGAACTCTGGTTCTTTTTAGGGGGACGTAGGGGGAGTAAAAGTAAGCAAAAATGTCCCCCAAAATTTTTGGATCTGGGGCATATTTTTGGAACAACAGAGAGTACGAATAGTATGTACGTGTAAGCATGTGTGGCGTTATTTTATTTATTTTTCAGTTTGATCAAACTCGAACTTTAACGAATTTATAGTCATTGCCATCACTACCTCATGCCCCAGATCCAAAAATTGTGGGGGACTTTTTTCCTTACTTTTACTCCACCCACGCACCTCTAAAAGTAACCAGAGTTCTCGCGGGACACCCTGTATATACATAGTTACGAGTTCTATATAAAATCAAACGTTAATCGCTGACTGTCCATCGACGTTTGATGGTAGAGGTTCGATGATTACAGATCGTGATGTATGATTTCCCGGAAATCATTAGCACGTAGATTGCGACTTTTTGAATAGATGGAAAAATCAACGATTTATGAGGACTGGGTGAAGGTTATTATTTGAAAAAACTGGTCTGCAGACTGCAAAATGAGCTTAAACGTTATAGTTCATTGCAGTTCATTGCGATTTTTACATTCTCATCATAATGAGAAGGTATTGATTTTATGTTAAAAGTGTCTGTCTGTCGTCGTTGTCACTGTTGTCGTCTGTATACCGGATAACTTTTGAAAGACTAATCGGACTGGATTGTGCTATGGCACCCAGTTTCAAGGGCCAAAAAGAAAGATTGAGTTCGTTAAACAGCTATTTCGGATAGAAATTCAAAATGTTAGAGCATTTTCAAAAGTTTTAGACCATTTTTTTTAGTTCAGAAATTCCATGGACGGCTATCCGTAGTGCTCAAAAATCCAAACAATTTATCCTGACGACTTTTTTCGATGAAGAGAAAATTGTCAGAGTTATAGCATTTTCAAAATCCAAAAAAAGATCGAAAATTTACATTTTAGGCGAAACAAAGTATGATATGAAAAAAAGTCCAGAGAAGAAAAATGTTACTTTTTGAAGGCCCTACAAGATTATCATAACGACTTTTTGAGTTTTCTTGAAAAATCGAAAATTTAAATTTTGTTCGCACAAAAAATAATGGATTATAACATTCTCATCATAATGAGAAGTTATTGATTTTATGTGAAAAATATCTTACGCGAATTCCATCAAATGTCGACGTTTTGAGGCCCCCTAAGTCAGAAAAAATAGTTTTTACATCGGTGTCTGTCTGTTGTCGTTGTTGTCGTTGTTGTCGTCGTCGTCGTTATCGTCTGTATACTTGTTGAAAGCCCTACAAGATTATCAAAACAATCTTTTGAATTTTGTTTAATAATCGAAAATTCAAATTTTGATAGCACAAAAAATAATGAAAAATTAAAAATTCCATTTTGCGGTCAAACTATGCAAGGTACGGAAAAAATGAATCAACAAGAATTGTTCACTCAAAAAGGAGTTACAAATTTGTTACCATTCATTTTTTGATAGGATGCGTAGTTTTTGTTTTATTCGTAAAAAAACTACATTATAAATTAAAAAATTAAATTTTTGGACAAACGACACAAGCTATGAAAAATATGAAGACAAAAGTTGCTCTACCGAAAAAGAGTGAAAACTCATCCCAATTTGTCATCAATAATTTCTTGATTCGATTTGTAGTTTTTGTTTTAATCGTAAAAGATAACATTCAAAATAAAAAAATCATAATTTTTTGAAAAACGACACAAGGTACGAAAAAAAATTTATTGACAAAAGTTGTTCACACAAAAAGGATCTACTTTGTTATTAGTAATTTTTAGATACGACGAGTGGATTTTCATTTAATCGTAAAAAATAAGATTAAAAATAAAAAATGTAAATTTTTGGAAAAATGACACAAGAGACATGTTATAAACTCTTGTTATAAAAATATATTGAAAATAAAAGAAAATTAACTTTTTGGAAAAATGACACAAGCTACAGGAACATTTTATTTCACAAAATTTTTCGTCTAAATTATACCTAACATTTATGGAAAAACGACACAGGTTGCAATAAAATGTTTGATAACAATTTTTTTAATAGGATGCGCACTTTTTTTTTAATTATGAAAACAAGACAATGAAAATACTTTTGTTTCAATACCAATGCAATGCGTATTATGAATTGTAATTATATAAATTTACTGAAATGATACCTTTTTAGAAGTAGCTGAGAATTAAAATTAACGATATATTTTTAAATTATTAACGTTTATTTATAAAGAAACAGACACCTTTCTTCTTTTTATAAAACTTTCAACGACAAATTGTATGTCACAGTGCGATATCTTCACATGAAATCTTTATTTTCCCGGAACAGAATAATTTTTTATAATGAAAACTTTTTAATTCATATTCAGCCTCCCAATATCTCGGCAGCATATTCTTAATAATTCTTTAAATTGAAAAATGGATCTTTAGTCGCTATCCAAAGACGATTTTCAAAACCCATGAAATTTGAACCTCAAAATTCTTGAATGATTGATTTGGGATTTGTCAACTTTTTCGAATCAAATTCAGTTTCTCCCAATTTAGCAACTCAATCTCTCGGGAGTAAGTTTTTATTTTTTGTTTCAACTGAAAATTGCCCATTTTATCGTGATTCGCAACCAAGCCTGTTTCAATTTTAGGTTTCTTTCACTTTGAGATTGTAAACTTCCACATTCTATTTACCGGAACTGGATAATATTTTCTTATCATACTTTTCGGCCTCCATTTAGAAACTCTTCAGCTCGGGAGTGAACTTTTGTTTTATTTTTAAATAGTGATTTTGATTTTACAAAATGTTATTTCGCTCTCCTGAAAAATTCAGATTTTGTTGGTTATCTAGTTATGTACTGCAACCCTTCATTTTGTAATATTTTACTTTGACGGCTTTTCCGAATTTTGCAGTAAATGGCTTAAAACGTTTTGGAGAATCTTCGTTATAGTCCAAAAGTAAAATGTCAGTCGGGGAGACCAAAAATATTTATATTTTGCGCAAAAAAGTAGCAAAGTGATACATTTTTTTTAAATTGAATTTTTCATCTTTTCTGTTTAGTGGCTATCCATAAATTAGGTGACACTTGGGGGGGGGGGGGGTCTAGCCTAGTGTTAAATAATGGCGTTACGTAATTTATAGATGGCCCCTTACATCGAAATTGTATTTAGTATGTCAATGTAATGTAGGGTCTGTAGGGATTAAATTTTCTTTCAGATCATTTTCTGATAAACTCATTTTGAACTTCAGTTGTATTCACTCTCTTGATTAACGCCATTTCTGTCTTCAAAATGAAACCTTATTTTTCTCTGTGTGCGAAACGAAATTACAAAGTTATGCTTGTTTAAAATTCAGCCATAATTATCTTTGACTTTCTACTTTTAAGAGTCCCCTTATTTATTCAGCAAAAACTTGCCTGAAGAAATATCTTGAATTTTTTTTAGTATTGTTTCGACGATTTCAGATTTTCCTTCATTACGAGTAAGTGTGATACGTGTAAAAAATACCCAAGAAAATTTAAATTTTATAAGATTGCAATTTCGTAACTATACATTAAATATCCACTGATTCATTAAATGTATGTTTGCTTTCATTTTTTTGTCATTTATAAGAAACTTATAGTGAAAATAAAATTTAAAAAATTTTTTGAATTTGGAATGAAGGTTCAGTGATGTTGAAAAACTTACCTATTTTAAATTGTATGATATCTTAATTGATTTAAGAATTATTTTTCTGAGGTTCGTTAACCTCTTTAACTAACCTTGAATTGTTGACAGATTTTCGTATTTCACAATGAACAAGAAAACAAAATAATGGATATCAAACTTATCCCTTAGTCTGATTTATAATTACTTTGTCATATTTCATTATTAGAAATAATTAGGATATAAAATACATATATATATATATATATATATATATATATATAT
>CAKNYM010053191.1:338766-354165 GCA_932195095.1 Andricus curvator | reverse complement strand
AGTGGAAAAATCTTCTGGCAGTCTGATGTCTGATCTGGCCCAGATCTGGCGTCATCTAGACCGTCTAGTCATGATAGTCTAGTCCTGCCCAGATCTGGGAATGGTCAGCAATACATAACACAAAAATTTCTAAGTGTCAATCAGCCAAATTTTTTTTTAACATTTTCGAAAAATTGCCAGAATGTCTAAAATTATACAAAATAAGAAATAAGCATTATTCAAAATCAATTTTTTTTCTTATTGTCTTGACAGTCTAGTCTGGCCCAAATCTGGGACTGGTCCACAATCCATAACACAAAAATTTCTAAGTGTCAATCAGCAACATTTTTTAAAACATTTTCAAAAAGTTGCCAGGATGTCTAAAATTATACAAAATAAGAAATAAACACTATTCAACCGCATTTTTTTTCTTATTGTCGTGACAGTCTAGTCTGGCCCAGATCTGGGACTGTGCCGCAATCCATACCATAAAAATTTCTAAGTATCAATCAGCCAAATTTTTTGAAACGTTTTCGAAAAATTGCCAGGATGTCTAAAATTATACAAAATAAGAAATAAACACTATTAAAAATCAATTTTTTTTCTTATTGTCTTGACAGTCTAGTCTGGCCCAGATCTGGGACAAGTCCGCAATCCATGCCATAAAAATTTCTAAGTGTCAATCAGACAATTTTTTAAACATTTTCGACAAATTGTCAGGATGTCTAAAATTATACAAAATAAGAAATAAACACTATTCAGAATCAATTTTTTTTCTTATTGTCTTGACAGTCTAGTCTGGCCCAGATCTGGGAATGGTCCGCAATCCATACCATAAAAATATCTAAGTGTCAATCAGCCAAATTTTTTAAAACCTTTCCGAAAAATTGCCAGGATGTCTAAACTTACACAAAAAACAAAACTAACACTATTTAATTAAATACCTGTTTTTAGTTACATCAATTTTAATGCACCTCATTAACAGAGGAAATACTTAAAAAATTTTCATCAACATTATTTTTATTATCATGCTTGCCATAAAGTTTGCTCAGTGACTTCCATTAGGAATCGATCACATAATGCGTAACATTAAATAGGTTGGGGGGAGGAGGTTCGTGTTTCGTTACTGTCTGCTACGTGTTGGGGGGGGGGGGGGCGGTATTTTTGACACGATTACGTAACATTTTTAATTGCATGATATATTATAAGTTTCACACTTTTTTCTTGTACAGGAATTGTACAATAAAAGTGCAAAAGAATTAAGTGAAAAGAAACTCAAAGTGAAAAGAAATTATTTTCCATCACGAATTTAATCCCAATGGAAAGCAGAGTTGCAAATAATTATCTTTGAATTGAAATGAATTGAAAATCTAATCGATTATAATCGATTAGATTTTCAATTCAATTAGGCCTTAATTATCAATTACCTTATTTTTTCAATAGACAATTTAAATTTATTTTTTAATTGAATTTGGTTCAAATTCAATTTTTAATCGAATTTTGTTTAATTGAGAATTTGAATTTGATTAATAATTAAATTTTCCGAAATTTATACAACATTTCAGTTGTTGACAAATAAATTAAGAATTTAATTATTTGACAACAGACAATTGAATTAAAATTTTAATTTAAAATAGTTAAATCAAGTTTCAATCGTCACTTTGACAATTACAATTGAAATGAAATTTTAATTGTCAATTAGAATCATTTTAATTGGAAGTTAAATTTCAATGTTCAATTAAAACCATTTTAAGTAGAAACTAAATTTTAATTCTCAATTAGAAAAATTTTAATTAGAAATTAACTTTTAATTCTCAATTAGAAAAATTTTTATCAGGAACTAAATTTTAATTCTCAATTAGAAAAATTTTAATTAGAAAAATTTTAATTAGAAAAATTTTAATTAGAAATTAAATTTCAATTCCTAATTTAAAAAACTAGCAACACACTAGCCGCTGAATAGCGGCAGACCAGCGGCTGGCTAGACGGTCTAGCCACAAACTTTGCAAAAGTGTTACAGGTCTGGCTAGCCCCAGACTAGACCGTCTGATCTGCGCCAGATTAGAGTCTAGACGGTCTAGTCTGGGACTGGCCAACGCCAGAAGATTTTTCCACTAGGGTATATATATATAATATCTTCCATTCTTCATAAAAAAATCACCAAAAGGTGCTTTATGTAGGAAAAATTCAAGTCAAAAGACCAGTTGTCACAAATACGAA
This sequence comes from Andricus curvator, assembly GCA_932195095.1. Taxonomy (NCBI): domain Eukaryota; kingdom Metazoa; phylum Arthropoda; class Insecta; order Hymenoptera; family Cynipidae; genus Andricus; species Andricus curvator. Next base: position 351,966 of record CAKNYM010053191.1, on the reverse strand, counting down.
TTGGAGTTTTCTAAAAGCATCTCAGTTTCCTAAAAAATTATTTACTAAAACAATAACAAATGGAAGCCACATGTTTCCCACAAATAATAAGAGGTATAATCATTATGTTTTAATCTTAAAAGTTAATAACTAATTTGTTTTTCATTCCAAATTTTCTCTTTGTCACACTAACCTCATTATCAAACTTACACCTATCGACCATATGCATTAAATTACTTAAAAATGTAGAATTATTATTGATTTTTAAAAATAATTAAAAATTTGAGGTTAATCGTTAACTTAGTTTTCAATAAATCCTAGTTTTTATCTCTATTCGTTTTTTTTTTCAAAGCGAAAATCCGCAACTACAATGAGAGAATTCACCAAATATTTAAAGTTATTGGTTCTTTACAAGACGATACCAAATAATATTTTTAAACTGTTAAACTTTTATTAAGATTGCAAAAAATAAATTGATCGAAACCATTTTTAATCAGGCAGGCAGTGCAATTTCAAGTAACAGAATCAGCCGCCCATGAAATATGTTGTTTTCCAACGGAAATATATTAAGTATTTGAATTTTTAAGGCTTTTTTCAATAAACTCAAATAATAATAATAAAGTCCGATTTCGAGAGTATTCGAGTTGACTTCATAGCCGAATAAATTACTTTTTCATATACATCAACTTCTTTCATTTTAGATGAACAAAAATACTTCCATTCAATATTAAACTTGATGGCTAGCGTTTAATATATTGGCGTTTTTGTGGAAATTGTTATTTTCCAACAATTCCACATTTTTAGTAAATATTATATGCATAAAATATAACTTACGCTGCACGAGAATGTACTCACTCCTCGTGAAATAAAATGTAAAATTTACGTCGATTATACCTACACAAATTCTGAAGAAAAGTTATAAACTTATAACGTGTTTAAAATTTATATTATACCTGTTGTCCTGTTAATGTTTGATGTTTTAACTACTTAAAAAAATGCGCATGTTCGTAGAATTTATGTGCTAGTTTATATATTAGACATTAGGTAAAAACCCCATAAAATATTTAGCAGGGAGTGGTTTAAAAAAGGCTTTATTTTATCACATACCGCCATCACCAGTTTAGGACGAAAATGTTTTCAGATTTAAAAAATATATTACGTGGAATCATTTTTTTAGCTATAAAAAATTATTTTTGGGGGTGCTATTTCAGGGGAAAAATTCTGATTAATACCTTAAACACAGAAAAAAGTCACAAAATGAGACTTTTGTCTGTATAAGTAAACCAAAGTCATCATTTAAAAGAAAATGAATGGGAAATTATATTAAGTCCTTTTCCATATGCCTGCTTGGACATATGCAAAAAAGTTAAGCTCAAATTAGATTTTAATGAAATACTTTATTATACTAATATTCTATAAAAAATTATACAAAACTTGTAAAAATATACTTTTTTTCATATTACTTCCAAATTTTACTCAAATCTCAGTATTTACTAAAAAACAATTAATAAATTTTCAATAAGGTACTTATTATATTTAAAAAAAGGATACGATGTGGCTGGTATGTATATTGCATGCAGGTTATATTATTTAATTTGAAATAAAATTTACAGAACATCGAAACAGATTAGTTTTCTTACTTTCAATCTAAAAAATGAAGAGAAATAGCGAATTTCATTTTATTTCACTGATGAATAAATTCGCTGCGGTTGGGATGGACGAAAGGATTTCTGGAACTAAATCTGATCCTTTATATTGTGGATCGTTTAAAAAAAAATCTTGTATGCCCGCAATCACCTCAAAGTTGCAAAAAGTTAAAAAAAATGAAATATGAGAAGCTCTTTTCGAAGTCCACACAATGCACATACAAATGTGGTTACGAAGGGTACATAACATTTCTCATCCATCCTGACCGCAGATTTTTTTTGTATGGTCCTCTAAAGTCTAAAGCAGCCCTCTGGCACTTTCATGGAGGCCTGTATTATAAAAGTTGGCTGAAAGGTGGATCACGGCCACCAGGCGAAATCGTGGCGCTGATTACCTATAGGGCCGACTTTCTTTAAAATACATGGCAAAAATGCAAATATTTATGTTTTTTTTAAATCTGAACCGCTTTTTCGTGTTTTTTTAATGGAAAAAAGAAGTTAAATGTTTTTGGCATATACTAGTATAAAATATATAACGAAAAAAGTGAAATATATTAAGTTTCTAAGTGATTAAATGTGTGAAAGCAATACGAAAATTTTTTCCAAGATAATACATTTAAACAAATTAATAACAATAAAATTGTTATTAATTAAATAATTAATTAATTTAGGAACTTTAGTGTCACGATTTTAAATTAAAATTAAAAGGTTTTTTGCGTCGTAAAAATTCATGTACCTAATTTAATATTAAAACATTTTATTTTAAAACAGTATAAAGTAACTTACCAAATTATTTTTCAATTATAAAAATGGCAATAATCAAGAGGTATGTATATGAGATTAATAAAAAGGCAATTTTTAAATTAAAAAAGTATAAAAAAACCGTTGAGTTTGCTCCTCCGAACTCCGTTTATTTTTGTAACCAGAATCACAGTTCACCATGTTTAATGTTTTTTCAAATAATTATATATCACTGATCATTTTCAGCAAAAAAAAACGAAAAAAGGACTAATAAACTACCAGAAAATATAAAAAAACTTCGAATGTTGACAATTTTGCCATGTATTTTCAAGAAAGTCGGCCCTATAGGTAATCAGCGCTACGCTCGGGCAATTTAAGTACTAACGCGCAGGGCAGTCAAATGTGTGCCCATTTTCAGCTTTGAGTGCCAGGGAGCTGGTCTAAAGCGAGTTTGAAAGTAAACACAATATTTCAGTTTTAATATTAAGCTCTTTTGCTTGTATATTATAGTCTTGATGATTTGAAAATAAAGCTTCCCAAATTATTGAAGAAAATCATTTCAAAAATTGTTAGAGTTAATGGTGGTGAAAGAGGACTATTCTCTATCGATCGAGCCGCCGCATCTATGTCTAATATTTTTGGTCTAAGGAAGGAAAATAACACAGCCACACAAAAAAAAATCTTTTTGCGGATCTGGAGGTCAGACCATGTTTACTATAGGCTCTTGGGGTCGCTGAATCCGAATCCGAGGTCCAAAAAACCCCAGCACGTCAGGGTTCTGACATAACCTCAAAAAACCTCATACAAATCTTTTTATCGGGCCTGGAGGTCAGACCATGTTTACTATATGTTTTTGGGGTCGCTGAATCCGAATCAGAGGTCCAAAAAACCCCAGCATGTCAGGGTTCTGACATAACCTCAAAAAAACCGTATAAAAAATCTTTTTTCGTGTCTGGAATTCAAACCATGTTTACTATATGTCTTTGGGGTCGCTGAATCCGAATCCGAGGTCCAAAAACCCCCAGCACGTCAGAATTCTGACATAAACTCAAAAAATCTCATGAAAATTTTGTTCGAGTCCGGGGATCAGACCATGTTTATTATATGTTTTTTAAGTCGCTGAATCCGAATCCTGAGGATCCGACTGTCTGCATCGTAAAACGCTTGGGTGCGCCTGCCATGATGGCATCAAAGCCGTACTCCAGGGACTTAGCCGGATCACAGGCTCATTCCGTTGCCCGCCGTCACCGCGAGGAGGTGCCCTGGATGCTACGGATTCGGATTCAGCGACCCCAAAAACATATAGTAAACTTGGTCTGACCTCCAGACCGGAAACAAAATTTTTATGAGGTTTTTTGAAGGTTATATCAGAACCCTGACGTGCTGAGGTTCTTTGGACCTCGTATTCGGATTCAGCGACCCCAAAAACATATAGGAAACATGGTCTGACCTACAGACCCACAAAATGATTTTTTATGAGGTTTTTGGAGGTTATGTCAGAACCCTCACGTGCTGGGGTTCTTTGGACCTCGGATTCGGATTCAGCGACCCCAAAAACATATAGGAAACATGGCCTGTCCTCCAGACCCGAAAAAAGATTTTTTATGACGTTTTTTGAGGTTATGTCAGAACCCTGACGTGCTGGGGATTTTGGACCTCGGATTCAGATTCAGCGACCCCAAAAACCTATTGAAAACATGGTCTGACCTTCAGATCCGAAAAAAAGTTTTTTTTTGTGTGGCTGTGTAATCGATATTTACATTATCTTTTATTTTAAAAATAATTTTATATCACCTCAAAGTTACTTTTTTGATTAATTCTGTTGTAAATAAAAACTAAATTCAACCTCATTTACCTATTAGAAGGCTCTAAGAGCAGATCTAATTATTATTTTGCCATAAAAAATATTTTAAATTATTTAAATGAACTATTTGTTATTGAATTGAATAAATTGAAATTTTAAATGAGGGCCTACTTATTATTCTTCCCGCTTGTTATTATTTTAATACTCATAACGATTATTATGAAGAAAAAAGGTTTTATGTTGTTACGAAATACTTTTTTTCAAAAAGTTTAAAATGGAATAATTCCAACTTTTTGGTTTCAACCCATATGTCAAGTAGCTGTGAAGTGTTTTAAACAAAATATATTTGGGGATTTTCAAAAATTTTATTTTGTCAAACATGTTTTTCAGATGTCAAAGTATGTAGGAAAAATAATGATTCTGACATCAGAGATAATTATTTTTTATTTTTTTAAAGACAGTAGAATCCTTGTTTAATCACACTATATCTGAAGATATCATTTTTGCTGCAACGATATTCAATTGATACGAAAATATATTTCAATATAAAGAAACAAAGACTTACTTTCTTGGATCATTCTGTTGCAGATCAAATTGATACTTTGCAGATATAGTGCGAGAAGATCAACCCACATTTTGGAAAACAGTTTAAAACAAGTTTACAAAAAACTATAGTCAGAATTTGTTGGATAAATCGTGTGGAATTTTATATTTCCCACACAAATTACAGCACTTGTCAGAATCTCGAGTGACACTGTACATTAAAATATACTTCTTAAAACATTTCAAAGCAAAAATCAAAATTCTCGACGCCAATAACTTGTTTTAACTCTCACCTGACCTGAATCCCTCTACTGAATTAAATTCCGCAAACTGTGGGAATTCCAAAAAAGAGAAAAAAAGATTTGTTGTCGAGAATAAGATATACAGACATTTAGTGTGGGTAGAACGTAACCTGGTGCTAAGTATGCATCTGGGGGAAAGATTGTATTGGACACCTGTTACGGTGGAAGGAATACCGTTAATAAAACGACGTCAGCAGGTACCAGCGGACCTGCCTTCAGGTTTCGAGCTCGGCAAAATTCTCGGGACATGTACGTATGTTCGCACTGGCATGCATGAATGTACGCATTTAGTCTCGCTCGTTTGCGTCCTCTTAAGTTGCTCTTCTCCACGAGATGTCTGGCACTGATCTTGACCACCTTGGGCCTAACCTGGCCTACTTTTGCCCACTTTGATTCTCTCGCGTATTTACAATCTGCGCTGAACTCTTCTCTTCGCAATTTTCATACCTGACGATGCAGGTCAGTGTTTCGAGGACACTACGACATTGATTAATATATTTGACGGCGGCAAATCATATTTAATCATTTAAATTAATAGGCATAGCCTAAAGCCATAAACGTAATTTCTATTTCATTCCCAGGGATTATTAATAATGAATTTTCAGTTGTTGTTGGATAAATTGAATTAGACGAGGGTCAAACAACTCGAGTATTCCACTGAACCTCACGGTTATCCTAAATGGGATACATCAACACAATATACTTGCAATCCCAGGTAATTCACTTGTAATCCTGGGTAATCTACTTGTAATCCTAGGCAATCCACTTGCAATTCGAAGTAATCCAAGTAATACATTATAATCCAAGGAAAAGCACTTGTAATTCCAGGTACTCTCCTTGTAATCCTATGCAATCCACTTGTAATCCAAGTAATCCAGTATACTCCTATATGATCCACTTGTTTTCAAAGGGAATCCACTTGTAATCCCGGTTAATCCATTTGCATAAATAATTAATTTTGGTGAACTCTATGTCTCATAGTAATAATTTATTAAATGATTGATTGACAGCTGTGCCTCGATTTAAAATGTAAAATAAAAATTTGTATCTTTATTAAATCAATAATTTCGTAAAAAAGCAGCTTCAATATTTGTTAAATTATACACACGGAGAGAAATCTGTTGCGAGTATTGCATGGGAATGTACTATGCGGAAAGAGTAGCACGTGTGCTTTACGAAAATCGCCTCGATTCGTGCAATTCCGGTATGAGAATCTCTAGTTGGAATAACGCCGAAAAGCGATGCGAAGAAGGCCTGCACACCGATGCGCTGAACGCACCAATACTACCATACTGAAAACGCACGGAGTAGTCGGTGCGGAAAACGTACGGGTCCCGAGCGTTTTTAAGATTTTCGAACTGCGCATGCTTGCGGTTACCATAGGCGACAAGCGAACATATATATGTATACAGTCTGTACAGAATCAACCACTAACAACAACACTGAACGCGTCTACTTGTTGCCTATGGTAACCACAAGCATGCGCAGTCCGAAAATCTTAAAATCGCTCGGGACCAGTACTATTTTCGCACCGACTACTCCGTGCGTTTTCAGCATGGAAGTATTGGTGCGTTCAGCGCGTCAGTGCGCATGTCCTTTTCGCATTGGACACTTTGGTACTAAGGCAGCACGGTTACCGACCGATGATTGCAATCTTCTTTTACATCATCTGCATCGAACACTCGCTTGCGACAAGAGCAATAGCGTCCGATGCGATACTCGCAACAGATTTCTCTCCGTGCAGGTATAGTGAAACTCATCCTTTTGTATTAGTCAAACTTTTTACACTGAAATCAGCTCTTAATTCTTTTTTTTTTTGTCAATGTGGCAATTCAAGAAAAGAATGTCATATACTTAATAGCACTAAATCCATATAAAGTTTCAAATTGAAGCGTTTTAATTTATATTTAAGAAATATCTATTTAAAGAAAGTGTAAAGAATTGATCCCTTTTTTTCTAAATGAAAGGTAGCATTCCATAAGGGCCTAACCCAAATTTTCACGATTTTACAGATAAGACAAAAAACGCCTTCAAAAATAGAATTTTTAATTTAAAAAAAATGAGAAAGTGCTTTTGAGATAAATCAGTGCTAAATTGAAGCCTAATAAGTTTGATTGGAAAATTTTATTAGGTTCCCAGAAAATTTAGGGAGAAAGTTTTTTTTTCGCTCGAGGTGATGAAAAATCTAATTTATAATTTTTAAAAAAAGTAAGAATTTAATTTTTAGTTATTAAGCTGCTGAATCGATCTAAAAAGTTTGATTAACAAATATTACTAGATTTCGAGAAAAGGGGGGGTAGGGATTTTTTTTGCTCGAGGCGCACGTTTGGAAGTGAGAATTTACTTTCCGTTAAAAAACTTTTCTGCCGTCAAAAGCGGTTCAGTTTGATGCGACTGCGCATGCGCATAGGGATATAAGAGCGAATTTATAGTTAGGCCCTTATGGTATGCTAACGAAAAAAATGAGATAATAAAAAAATGGTTTTTGCAGGATGTGTATTAGAATTTTTTTCATTGTTTGTGTCAATAATGGGTCAATCCATTTCCTGCGTATCAGAGTTGTAGAAAGGTCCAGCGATTTTTATGAAAAGGGAGTTACAGGATTTTGAATTTTGAGACCCGACTTTTTTTAAATACCATATCTCCCAAACCACTGATTTAATTCTAATGATTTTTGCAGATATAGCGTATAATTTATAGGCCTTTTTAATGCCATTCAAAAACAAAACAAAATTCTAAAAGGTACTTATAAAATAAAAAAATATAATTTAATTCAATTGTTCACTCAAAAGCGTACTTTCATTTTTTTAAATATAAGTAGTTCGATTCCTAGTACTATTACTAGAGCCAAATAACAAATTTCAAAATAACTTTTAGAACGCAATTTTTCATTGATTTCAGATTTGGTTTCTCTTTAGAAAAATTTAGAATCAAATTGATCAAAAATCAGGAAAATTCAATCAGCAGTTTGGGAGATACGGTATTTTCAAAAAAATCGCTTCTCAAAATTCAAAATCCTATAACTCCCTGATTTTTTAAAAATTTTAGAAAACGATTTTAACCATTAACTTTATACTCACCCAACACTGAAGTTTAACCAAGTTTCATCAAAATGGTTAGGCCCCCCCTATACAACTCTGATATTTAGGAAATATATTGACCCTAATCTTATTTTCGAATTAAGTATTGTTGTTCTCTAAACTTCAGAATAGATCTTAAAAGTTAACAATTTTGTATCTCAGATGATAGAAATTTGAATGAAATTAATTGGAAGAATTTGATAAGGATAGAAAATTGAATATCAGTATAATGGTTCAATTGGAAAAGGAAATTTAAACACTGAATTTGTTTCGTAACGTTATACCCAGATTAGATTTGCTAACTCTGGATGAATATCATTTGAATTCAAATAGGATTTAAGTGAGGATCAACTCGATGCAAATAAAAGACAATTTACATTCAATTGAATATCAAATTTTAACAAACACTGATTTTGTAATTTACATTGAATTAATGTTCAATCACAATCAACGCTTACAATTAAAATCACATTTCAATCATTTTGTTCTACTTTTGAAAAAAAAATCTTGCATTTTAATCGAATTTAGAATCAGAATGGAAATTAAAATATATTTGGAAAGTGTCTAACATAAGAAAAATGTTTGAATAGGACAAAACAATTTTGTTTGCTAAAGAATGAAAAAAACGTATTTTTGGCCCCAACAGAATTTTGGTTATTTAAAAAAATTGTTTTCATCAAGAAATACCGAGTTTTTGCTTCTGAAAATTTTTGTTAGATTATCAAAAGTTTTGTTGAAATAACCAATATTTTGTCGGGACAACAAAAAATCGATTTGTGTTGATTACATATTAGTATTAGCTAATACATATTTCAAAATTGTCCAATATTATTCAATGTACCACAGATAATGGTAGTTGGTCTACGCACTCACCGAAATTCGATGAACCTACCCGCCCTTTCCAATTTCCCGGGGCTCACCTAAAATAATTGATTTTTAATTGATATAATTTGCTCCTAACTATATTTTATGCTGCATTATTTAATTTTCAATTCATACCACAATTTCCTGTGTGTTTTCCTAACTAATGGTCACCATGCCAGAATCAAACTACATGGTTTACCGAAGATGAAATTTTAATATAAGTAAACAATATCTCTGCGAAAAAGTTGGAAATTCATAATTATAATTCAAAGAGAAAGTATAGAAGAGTCAAAGTTAGCCTATCCTTTAGTCAGGTTTGACTCAAAGCGAAATCAGAAAACAATGCAGGCTTTGTAGTTTCAAATTTCTAAAACTTTCTCTTTCCAAAATCGAAAAAAAGGCCTCAAAGTAGAATTTGAGGTAAAATTATTATAGTAAGATTGAATAATTCTCCAAGGGGTAAAGTGGTGGGAGTAATCTGAAGGAACATCTGCATCTCGGTTTGTATTCTCCTTGGAAAAGTTGCACGTACATACGTATATGTGATGTGTGTACAAGAATATGCAAGCGCTTATAAATTTTTAATACATGATGAGTACGTTCGCATCTTGAAGTGGCAAAACCGCAAGGTCTTCGTGCTTTCTTTTTGATGGTCACTGATATGCACCTACTTACATCTTGCGCAGCCGAAAGACGTGTGAGAGACGCGGAATTAACAGTTTTACGCGCTATCACATCTAACTACCAATCCAAGAGCATTCCTCGCAACGCTTCGCAGCCGATGAGGAAATCCTGTGAGACCGATAATAGCTAGCTTTGGTCATTTTATTCGTTGAATCGTGTGCCCAGGAAAGACCAAGCTGATCTCTAGAATTCTAGACACGCTTTGCATCCGCGATACTATGCGATACACGTACAAATCAGTAAACGCGATATATAGAAATGTTTCCAATTTGATGTGATTGAGAAGTTGAATTGCCTTCAGTACCTAAGAATTCTTACTCGTAATTGAGATGCCAATTTCAAAATTGCGAAAGATTCTAGGCCAGGGTTGATTATTTCAGTTTATTCTCGTTGTAAGTTTCACTCTAGTTGAACCTAGATTGGCCTTGGAATATAAAATGTGTGACTTTCTATATAGGTTTTCGATCATTTTATCCATCTTGTTTTTAAATGAAATTTATCTCGCTCGTTCTTATTTCTTTTTATCCGGGTGGTTTTCTATTACAAGTGGTATACCCAGGGCTGCCACATTTTGCTCCATTTTTATCCAGTCAGTTTTTAGTCTTTTTTTAAAGTAAAAGTCACTATAGTATTTTTTAAGGAAAGGCCACCTTAGTCGATTTGAACATTTTCATTTTAGTTTTTATATTATATATTTGGATGAGTTGTACAAAAAAAACTTTGATTAAATAGTATGTACGCTTTAGGAATTAAATATTGAAACTTTACCTTAAATCTTGAGTTTTTACCTGTGCGTGTACAGAGAAACAAAATTTCTGAACCGAAAAAACTGCTTTTTTGGATATACATGCAAATTTTATTGAGTCTAACAAATTTTGGTTGATTGTACAAAATATTTGATTGACCCAACAAAATTTTGTTGTTGACTCAACCAAATACTCCATCTATCAAAATATTTGGTTAAAACAGCCAACAAATTTTGTTGGGTCAACCAAATAGTTTGTTGTCCACATAATAACCATATTCCATGGTTTCTCTTATTTAAATGAAAATGAGAATATTATTTCCGTGAAGTTGAAAAGGAGACAACGATATAAACAAAAGAACAACGCGTAATGTAGTATATGAACGATACCTAATCTATGGTATGAAAATGCTATTCAATATCAGACTTCACACTCTTTCCCCTATTCCCCCTTTTCATCTTTTTCAAAGAATTTTTCTTTTTTCCCAATTTTCAAGAAAATTCCTCTTTTTCTTATTTCTTTTTTTGGCTTAAATACGAACTGAATTTAATAGAATCCAGTAAGAAAATCCAACTATTTTGGGTTTAAAGTTAATTCTGTTCGCTGGAAAATTCTACTATTATATTTTTGATTCAGAATTCATCTTTTTTGGTTGAAATGTGTATTATTTGGTTGAAAATTTAATTATTTTATTGAAAATTCAACTATTTGATTTGAAAGTAATATTTTTTGTTCGAAAATACAACTGTTTTATTGAATATTCGTCTTTTTGGACAGAAAATTAATCTTTTTTTGGTATAAAATTCATCTTTCTTGGTTGATAATGAACATTTTTGTTGAAAATTCAAATCTCTTTTAAAAAAATTCGTTTCTTGGATTCAAAATTCAAATGTTTGGTTGAAAATGAAGCTATTTGTTAAAAAGTCGTCTTTTTTGCTTGAAAGTGTGACTATTTGGTTCCGAATGCAGCAGTTTGGTTGAATTTTTTGTTGTTGAAAATTCAGCTTCTTGGCTGAAAATTAACTTGGTTGTTAAAAAGTTTTCTTTTCGGGGTTGAAAGTGAAATTTTTTCTAAAACATTCGGCTTTATTATAAAATTCATCTTTTTTGGTTGAAAATATATCTATTTGGTTGAAAATTCAGCTGTATTGGTTGAAAAATACCTTTTTTGTTGAAAATCCATCCTTTCGGGATTAAAAGTCAAATTTTTTCGAGAACATTCGACTTTTTAGCTTTAAAACTCAAGACTTTTGATGAAACTCCACAGTTAGTAATTAACTTTTTTGTAAAAAAATCATCTCTCTTCTGATAAAAACGTTAACTTTTTTTCGTTAAGAATGCAACTGTTTGGTTGACATTCAATAATTTCTGTTGGTTGAGGATGCTAATATTTTGTTAAAAATGAATATTTTGGGTGAAGATTCATCATTTTAGTTGGAAATTCATCTCTTTGGTTAAAAATTAAAATATTTTGTTAAAAATTAATTTTTTGTTACTGAAAATTGAACTATTCGATATATAATTGAAGAATATTTTTTTGTAGAAACTTCAACTATTTGGTTAAAAATTTATGTATTTAGTTGCAAATTCATCTTATGCAGTATAGAAATTTAATCTTCTTAGTTGAAAATTCATGGATTTGGTTGAAAATTCAATTATTTTGTTGAAAATTCATTTATCTGTGTAAAAATTTATCTATTTTATTGAAAATTTATTTCTTCTGGTAGAAATTTCATCTCTTCTAGTTAAAAATGCAACTGTTTGGTTGGAAGTCAATAGTCTGTTTAGGCTGTAAAGTCTGAAATGTTAAAACTCGAGATATAAATACGGCAGTTATGTGTCAAAGGTTTATTTATCTTGTGATGAAATGAATTACAATTTGTATGAACATTACTTGTAAAATTTATTCTAGCAATTGTAACCTTAATGGGTTTCACTTCTGAATTCAGCAATAGAATTTCATCTTATCTTGTAAATGCAAGCCGATAAATTGAATTTGTAATGGAATCGAAATTTTCGAAAAGATAAGTGTTTCTATTGACATTAAAGTCCTTTCTTTGCGGGTGAACAGTAGTCACTTTAATAACGTTTTACCTTAAATTAGTCAATTTTTTCAAGTATATTAGTCTGTGGCAGCCCTGGGTACACCACTTTCTGATTGAAACTAATATCAGACTGAATCCCAGAAGTTGTTAAGATTTATAATGTTGGATTGATTTAATGGGATTCAAATTTTAAGTTTTTGCTTTAAAAAAATATAATGTTTGTATTCAAATCGTTTCTTGGAAGACATTAAGAAGTCTCAAAAAATGTCGAACCCTAAGAATGACTCTTTGAAATCAAACCTAAATCATCTATGAGTCAACTGGAATATTACAAGATATTCGTCTCTTCCTACTTTGGCCAAACAGGTTGACTGTTCTTCCTGAATGTCAATAACCTTGTGACTCAAGTTATTCTAATTTGTATCAAGTATAAGGTCAAGGCATTCTACATTACAATTTTATTGCTATCACCATTTACTAAAGCAATCGATTATCATTCATTTGCATTATTTATGGTATTAACATTTTAATGGAAGTAAATAACTCGATAAAAATCTTAAAAATAAAAAAATGTTCCTCTTCCAATTTAGTAAAAACTAAACTCAAAATTTCCTCCCTTCCAAGTCGAAGAAAACCCTAAAACCAACAAAATGTTCCTCTCGCAATTCAGAAAAATCGACAATGGAAATGTCCTCCAGTGCAACTCAATAAAAATGCTACAAAAATGGCATCTTCCAATTCAGAAAAGATTCAGAAGATATATAAA
>CAKNYM010053191.1:323579-338366 GCA_932195095.1 Andricus curvator | reverse complement strand
ATGGATATATAAAATATTGAAAACCAAAATTTGTCGCCTTCCAATTCGAGAAGAATCCTAAAATATATATAATGTCCCTCTGCAAATTCAACAAAAATTAAAAACTAAAATTTCCTCGTTTCAAACTTAATAAAAATGTTAAAAATGCCAAGTTTGTCCGCCTTTCTTTTAAACTTAGAATTGTAAAATTCAAACGTTTTTTTTATACATAAATCCTTTTAAGCTGAATAATTTCAATTTTAAGTCTTTTTATGTTAATAATTATTCCATTGTTATTTATACATCAAAATTGAATAGTTTTAGTTACAAATTAAAAACATTTTTAATTGGACAATTAAAAATGTAACTTTCATAGTTTAAATTTAGCACTCTGGAATTTTAACGATTCAAGGCTTTCTATTAGGTATTTTCACTTAACCACCAGCTAACTTCACTTCGTTGAGTGCTGAGGGGAAAACGACCAAATGCATGGGATTTGATCCATTTTGTACCTATTTTGTTAATATCTTCGTAAAAACTAATTTTTTCTATATATGTAAGTGTATTTGAAAGTTATTTTTTATTTTTTAAGAACTATTTAATCAAATAATAAAATGATAATAATTATTATTTGTTACGAAGATAATACAAAAATAAAGTTTTGTCCTATGCATTTGGTGCCATTGTTTTCCTCTCAGCACTCGACGAAGTGAAGTTCGCTGCCGATAATAAAACGTTTTTTAAATTTTATCAAAAATTTTTTATTTCAAATACTTTTAATTTGTAAATGTTTAGGTCCTCAAAACTGTATTTTAAAATTTTCTTATTTGAAAATGTACGCTTAAAAATGAAGACTTAAAATCAACTTAAAATAAATTTTAAATGGCATTTATTATTATGACTATGATATAAAGTTTGTGATATTTCGAGTGATTGGATAGATATTTCTTTTTAAAATTTGTAAAATTTCCAGCCAAAAAATAAATTTACTGTCATTTTCCCCAGTCCAGCAGCCATCCTGCATAATTTCAATAACCACCATCGAAATATTAAATTCAATACAATCTTGTACCACGTTTCTCACCACAGTCAATAAAAGCCATCGACGCAACGAAAGAAAATGTGTGGTTTCTAGCCCTGACATTCTCAGGACATTGTGCTAGGCCTATTTCGCAAGCAGATTGAATTCCTTACCACCGCGAATGAAAATTCTCGTCCCTGTTCGTTCCACAGTGGGAATTCAATTCGATTCGATGAAAGGAGAATCATAGCTTTCTTGTCCTAGTCCTAGAAAAAAATAATTTCCACATCCAGTGGCACTCTTTGCGGATTCTCTTTGAATTTTCAATTAACCTACGACATTCCTCGTGATACGTCTGTCACTGTAATTGAACAATCACTAGGAAAAAGTCCTTGAAGAAATCTTTTCAGAAATGATGAAAGAAAATAGTAGAAAAGGAGAATGAGATTGTGGAATAAGGTGAAAAAGGAAAGAAACTTTGACTTCGTCCTCGGTTCCGCATTCTTGGCCCATAGCCCGAAGCGTCGTTTAACCTTTCTTTAAATCTCTTTTGCACTCCCAATGTCTTCTTTCATTCCTCCTTCTGGTTCATTACCACCCACTGTCCTCCCTTCCTTTCTCCTTCTTTCTCCTTCTTTGAATTTCTAGGCTTTCATTTTTTAAATGTAGATTTGTAGAAGAAGAGGTCATTTTTCCGGTCCCATATTCCAGCAGAAATGATTGTGGGACCACATTTGTGCAAATCTGGATTTTTTTTAGAAATTATAAGTATTAAATTTTTAAGAAAACTGGGGTCCCTGATTTTCCAGTTTATTTTTTAGTGTAATAGTATACAAACTCGAAAAAAAATTTAAATATTTGTCATGTCGGCAAGATTATTTTTTACCTTTGAATAAAATTTCGAAATGAGCGTGCAGTGAATTTGGAAAAAAAATGGTTTAGCTTCTGTTTATAATTTGGAATGCATGGATTTAATTCCACCTGATAAATAGGCCCATGCCTAAGATCGATCATTTTTAATTGTTTGATTTAAATCTAACAATAGATTTCTTTAATACAAGTGGACATTAGCTTGAAAAATATAAACCAAAAATATAGGTTCCCTTTTCAAAAACTTTGAAATCAAAAATACGTATATAAAATAATGATGTTTGAAAATTTCATTAGATATTTATTACTTTTTTTCTATAAAATCGTTACTATTTCTGCAATCTACACTAATGCTCCAAATGTAATGAAAACTTTAGTAAAGTCGATCATCTATACCTAAAGAAGAATTTTTTCTTAATTGAAGACATATTTTCATTTTACCACCAATATTGTATAATTTATAAGGGTTTGTTTTATATAGATTCTTGTAATATCTCAAAGTATGTATTTTTTTTTTGAAGACATTTTTTTATGGAAACTTTAATGCTCTTTCAGAATGTTTAGATTCCAAGTTGTCTAAATGGGTCTTGCATTAAGTGTTTCGTATCTCTGTATATTTCAAAATACCCATAGTTTAATGGCAGTTTGAAAAATACTGTTTTAAAAAAAAAAAAAAACTGTAAGAATGCATCATTTTGATTAAAATACCAGTCTTCACTAGAAAATACTGCAGTTAAGAATTTGAAATTAGAAGTAATCTTTTGATTATTCATGTATTTATGTTATTTAAGTGTATTTTCAATACTTCTATCTAATACAGAGCTTATGTCGATTTTTTTAAATTAAAAATAATATTGCCGAATTATTCAATTTAAAAAGAATTCAAACTGTATTTGACTTTGAATAGTCAATTATGTATTTGTACCACTCTCTATTTCAAGTGAATGAGCAAAGTCATGGTTGTTGATGATTTGGGGTTATTGAATAGTCTCTGTTACTATTAACGTTTCGAAAAAAATATTGATCTTTTAGAAATGTTTCAAAATGTCTTCACATTTGGTAATCGTTATCTAAAAAACTGTCAAATTATTAAATCATTATTGAGTACTGAAATGTCAGTCCAGTTTAGCCTAATAGTACATAGTTTCTTTTTTAAGGATATTAAAATCTACGTTTTGAATATATATATATATATATATATAATAATTACAAATTAGTTTTTAAGTAAACAATCACGATTTAAGGTCTAGATAATTTTTGATAACATTGAATATTGCCCTCGTTAATGATATATAAGATCATTTCTCTATAAGATCAGTAACAGCGGAGTTAAAAAATCTTTAGGAAAAGCGACCCGAGTTTTCAAAGACTAAAATTACCAAAAGTCGTAAATATGAAAGGCTCCATGACTTAACTCTTTCACTTAAAATGAAACGCCCCTTTGGCTTTCATCTTCAGTAATCTTTAGAGATTATATTTATAGAAGAACAGGCTATTTTTCTGGTCCTACCCTGCAGAAATTCTTGTATCATATTGGCCTCTTTGCTTCCTTTCGTTCACCGTCTATTTGTGACCTTTCCAATGCTGGACCGATTTTCCTATATCTCTTGAGTCGATACTCCTGGCAAACTCTCACGGTCTTCTCGGTTCGACTGGTGTCTTTCTTGACTTGACCCCATCGTTCGCAGGCAATAATTTGTGCTTCGCAGATCCATTTGTCGGTGAAATTGTTACTGCAAAGAGTGTCGAGTCGATTGCTGTCTTCACATGCACTTCAACTGAAAGTAGAACAAGAAATGCACTGTTTAAATCTATTTTGGTAACCAATTTTTCTGCATAAAATGAATAAGAAACTGGAAATATTATTCCGAAAAGACTTAAGTTTTTTTTAAAGCCTGAAGCCTTAAATTCCTACCTTTATAATTAATTCGTTTAACAATTAACTGGTGTAATTGAAATTCATTAATTGTTGCAGATGACGACTGGGGTGGTCCGACAGATGATCAAGATTACCTTCCAGAACGCGAAAGCTCAAATCTCACTCTACCGAGAATAACTCGAAGTCCAGAAAGAGTTCCTGTCCCCAGAGGCGTTTCTCCGGCTTCCCACAGGAATCGCAAACAACCAGAACTCAGACAAAGATCTCCGAGTCCACAATATCAACCAAGAGTCAACCCCGGAGAAGTAACCAGTCCAAGGGAAAGATTTCAAGATGCAAAGGAAATGTTCAGGGCGATGGAAAGAGAAGCCTTCCAAAGACCTGCTATCACCAGGCAGAGGGAACCTGAAATTCATGCCATGCACAGGTTGGTTATGCTTTTCAATATTTTTCATTTATTATTCCAAAATCTCAATAATTCCATTCATGTTTCCATTTCGATAATAAATGAAAAGTGGCCGTGTACAGAACGAGATAACCAAAAAAAGAGGAATTTTTCAGGGGAGCGAAAAATCATTCTGTCAAATCGAAATCACTATTTAAAGATGAATCAAAAGTCCACTTGTCCACCGTTTGATCAAAAAAAGTTATCTAGGATCGAGAAAATGGATTTAGAAATTGGCAATCTCATAAAGCGGCACTAAACCAGAGTGGCCGTAGGTCAGGAAAACCCTGAAAAATCAGGGAAAAGTCAGGGAATTTTATTGGTCAAGGAAAGTTAAGGAAAAGTCGTGGATTTTGAAAAAATCTAGCAAAAGTCAGGGAATTTATATGAGAGGTACTTTAAATAACTGTCAAGGATAATAAATTTAAAATTTTAATTTGAAATTGTTTTATTCCGTTTATAAAATATTTTATGTTGTTGAAAATTCACATCGTTTGTTAAAAAAACATTTTTGTTGAAGATGCATTATTTTAGTTGAAAATTCGTCTTTTTAATTGAAAATTTGAATATCTTGTTGAAAATTAAACCACTTGTTATAAAATTCATGCATTTTGTTGAAAAGTTGTCATTGTTGGTAGAAAATTAATCGTCTTCGTTGAAAACTCATTTCTTTGTTTTAAAATCCATCTTTTTTGGTAGAAATTTCATCTTTTTCTGAATAAAACATTTGGTTAAAAATTAAATTACGTTGTTGAAAATTCAATTATTTTGTTGAAAATTCAAGTATTTTGTTAAAAAATAATCTTTTTAGTGTTTGAGTATTAAAGGTTGAGGAAAATGCAAAACTGGTCAGGGAAAAATCCTGGAAAAGTCAGGGAAATTTGAAAATAAAGTTTCTCAAATTATTCTTTTTGAAACTTGTTTCTTAAAATCTTGATTTGGTAATCTTACAAACAAACTGGAAAGTTTTGAATTTATTTACTTTTTGAGGTGAAATATAAACTTCAGTGATTTTATTTTAATCAAGAAAATAATAATTGTTGCTAAAAGAAACATCACAGAATTCACGTAAGGTAAACGTTTCTCGTCAGTGCATTAAATAAGTAACAATTAAGCTATTCTCATTTCTTCGAGACAGTCTTTCATTAAGATAATGCACATTCCAACAAATTAGACAATTAAACATAATATTTATAGAGATTTCTCTTGTCAGATGGGTATGATAAATTTCTGTAACACTTACAATCTAGAACATTTATATCTTAATTATGTATTTTCTACGAATTTCTTTTTTCTTTATAATATTTAATTGTGTTCCAAATATAATAATTTGAAATTTAACAATTTGTAATTTGAAGCGTTTTAAGTTAAACTGTGAGACTCGATAGACTTAATAATTTCGTATTTTAAGTTTATTGGAATTGCAAATTGAGTAATTTTAAATTAAACAGTCTTGAATTTAAATGATTCACGTATATTGTACAATTTTAAGTTTGAAGCTATTCAAATTGGATAATTTGAAACGGAACCATTTTGAGAAAAATAAACTAAGTTGAACAATTTTACATTGAATCATTTAAAATTTTTCAATTTTAAGTTTTAGTCCTTTAAAACTAAAACAGGCTACAAAGATTAATTTTCATGGAATTTTTTCAACTTTTGACGCAAATTGTGAAAATTGTTCCCTAATTTTTACTGAGTCAGAACTTGGAGCCCAAAGATTGTGAATGTTCAGAAATACGCAATCGTTTAGAAAACAATTTTTAAAATCACTACAGAGTATATTTGTGGAAAAATTTGCGAAATGTATAACATTATTAATTTAAAAAATTTCAGATACGTAGATTGTGAGTGCAAGCATTGCTTGAAAATTTACAATTTTTTTATTCCAAGTTATACCTCAGGCAAAAACCAGATAAAAATGTTCACCACTTTTGCCATGAATTGAAATAATTCGATGGACTTTTAAATCCTTTATCTTCAAATCAGGATCTTTTAAATCAGCCCACGAAGGAATATTGAGGACTGGTATCACCCTACGTGTTTGGTGAGCAGAGGTGGGACGAGCAACGTCCAAGAATTCGTTAATGTTTGCCACGAACGGAAACCCGAGAGCTGTCCCGTGCACATGCGCAGTGCGGTTTGCGCTGTCACGTGTTATACCCACTCCCCTATGTTATATTTTGACCACGAAGGAATAATAAGGAGACCGATCTCCGTACATGCGATTTGGCAGGAGCAACGGCACCGTAAGTGCCAGGCCTGTAAGTAGTAATCACTCTTCACTTAGTGCGCAAGTGCCACGTGTCCTGTTCTCACGCACAGAAAAGTGCGAGTGAGGCAGCTTTTGAAAATAAACTATGTATATCAGGTTATGCAAGTTTGTTTTCTTTTGCTACCGGCAAAAGTTTTTCGAGCTGTCAAGTAAATTGAGTGTGTGTGATGTATAATATAATGAATACTTTTAGTTAATTGAATGACATAAGATTGCGGTTATCAAAGGGGTGAAATGTGAATTATGAAAGTGGTAAGTATAGAATTTAATGAAATTGTATGAACATGAAATCTTGCAACTGGAATTGCAATCTATACTTACCACTTTCATAACGAACTTCTTTGATTGCCGCAATCTCATAAAACACACTTGACTTAATTATGTATTCACTTAACCAAAAGTATTAATTATTATAGTTTACACCTTTTACACGCTCATTTTACTTGACAGCTCGAAAAACTTTTGCTAGTAGCAAAAGAAAAAAAACTCGCATAACCTGATAAACATACTTTATTTTCAAAAGCTGTCTCACTCGCACTTTTATTGTATGCGAGAAGGGGACACGTGGCGCTTGCGCACTAATTGAAGAGTGATTACTACTTACAGGCCTGGCACTTACGGTGCCATTCATCCTATCAGATTCGAAAAAGTTGTCCATGGCAGTTTAGTCTCCTTCGTGATTTTGACAACTCGATCATTTCGATGCATATATGTAGGTTATTTTCGTTTGTATTTTTATTTTGTTCCAAACTTCCAACGCGTGTTAACATCGCTGACATGGCAACACCCAGTACACATGTGCGCAGGGCTGCTCACGAGTTTCCATTTGTGGCAAACATTAACGAATTCCTGGACGTTGCTCGTCCCCCTCCCCACTTCCAGGGATATTACTCCTCACTATTCTTTCGTGAATCAGCCCAACAACATTGCAAAATATTTTTTCAACACCCGCGATGGAAATGCAACTTCCGAGGCACGTCTCGAGACGACGAAGTTATCGATTCCTCAACTGATGACGTCAAACTGGTCGAAGTGAGTTTACTTTTCCCACTAGTGGGAAAAGTACTCACTTCGACCACTGTAACGTCAATCAGTTGTGAAATCGACAGCTTCGTCGCCTCTCGAAAACCTCCTCAGCCGCATTTCCATCGCGAGTGTTGGACAAAGTATTATGTGAACCTAGTGGGAGACGGTGATTCGACAGGTGTGATTGCCGAGCTCGCTGCGCTCGCGCGGCAAACTGCACACTCGTCTAGAATCGCCAACTTCTCACACGCGATGCACAATATACTGTAATTTTCGGGAGATATTAATTATTTACGAACATACTAAAATTTAGATTTTTTTTTGCAATAAATCCTTAAAAATTTAGCTTAATGACTTCATTCAGGGCTGATTTTTCGTAGAATTTCGATATAATTCCTGGTTTCTTGGAGATAAAAAATTTATAGTTTAGTTTTTTAAAAATATTTATTATATTTTTCATATTATATGTTTTTTTTTTGTTATTAGAATTATTTATTGATTATTGATATATGTATCAAAATTATGAGCATTCTAGTGAATGTCAAAAAACACCTGTCGTAATACTACTGCACGGTGATATACCTTTGGGTGCCCCATGAAATCCCTTTTTTTTGGATTCGCTAAGACGGAAATTAAAAAAAACGAAATTTAAAACGGAAATTTCTTTCTTTTGGTAACAAATTGATCTCCAAATTTTTAATATTAAAAAAAATATTTGGAGGTCCTTCTGTAGGTTTTTATGTTGGAAACCGATTTCTGAACTTTGTTAAATCTTCATTTTTATACAATTATAATTATCTCATGTTGTGTGGGTTACATGTGCTTATGTGTGTTTAGGGTTACATGGCGCTTTGGTAGAGGATTTTCTGTTTTGGGCAAAATGGGATAATTAAAATTGTAAAAGTGAAAATTTAAGAAATTAAAAATTCGTATTTTCAGCATAAAGAACCTAAATAGCAATCTTTAAATATTTTGTTCGGGCTTACCAAAAACTGACCTTTAGAAAACGGCAGCAAGGTTTATTATTAAGCAAGGTTTAATGTCTTTGTTTATTAAATTTGGAAAAGAATCTTTGAGTTTATGGTTTTAAGATTCTGTTAAAATTTCGAATACTATTTTAAAATTTAAAAAAAATAGGGGATCATTTTCTTGCCAAAGCAAAAAAATTATAATTCTGGGGCGATCCATCTTAAAGGCAAAACTCAAGTCATCAGTTTTACACATTTTTGGTTATTTTGTAGCTCTTAGAGTAATAAACAGTTGTACGAAGCGATTACAATTTTTTTCAATTTTTCAAGAATCATCAACAATTTAAAATGTATGTATTTAAAAAACAATTTTTAATTGCTGGTTTTCAATCGGTAGGAGATAATCTATTTGATTTTTTTGTAACAGTAATATTAAAAGCCTTCTTAAATTGACATTAAAACATACAAGTTTCTAACTCTCTAACACGTAACATTTTTGCTAGACACATGCTGAATAGTTAATGGTAAAAAATAATGTACACTGAACAATACCTGTCATTTTTATAAACAATTATTATAAACAAATGCATAAGTTAGCAATTTTTCTTCGAAAAAGTCAGGTTTTTTGCACGTGCGTGATTTTTAGTTAAATTTTACTAGCATTAAAAACATTTATTATTTTTATGAATATTTATTATAAACAAATGAACATTAAGCAGTTTTTCAATATAAAATCACCGTTTCTTCGCGGGAAAGTATTACTGGATGCGTTGTGCATTACACTTGGTTAAATTGTTTCAGTATTTGATAATATTTCTTATTTATGAAATATTGTGAAGATGAGGTTGAAATATTAAAAAAGAAACTGTGAAAAATTAATAACAATCAGAAATGTTAAATTTTCTATGTAATAGCAATTATAGTTATTTTATATATTACCATTGTTAAAAAATATATCAAAATTTGTGTGTCTATTTTTAGCCCAGAGGAACATTCGATTCCATGATGATTATTATTATTACACCATTAAGCCATTTCCCTTTCGGGGTAGGCGTGACTTGCTCGGTTGGAAAATAGTAGTGTGTAGATGGGTATAAAAAAAGATTTTTTTGACGACCCTATGGTGCATCTTATGTAAATATTAAAGGTAGACGGATAAAACATGATGTTATAAAAATTTTGTTTTTAATTTTGATCCAATTGATCAAAATATAACAAAAAGGAAACACAAGATTTGGTACTTTTTGGATAACATAACGTAACGAAACGACGAAAATAACAAAAAATGAGGAAAATCATTTATATCGATAGAAGAAATTTTGACTGATTTTTATTTCCGGCAGGTTGGACTTGTCGCGGCAAGCCCATGGGGACAGAATGGGCAGACAATTTGTTTCTACTTCCGCACCACATCACGAACACTTGATCAGCAGAAGAAGTCATCCTGAACTATTAGTTCGTGAGAATGACGTCTCGTGCAAAGCCAGACCGAGACCTAGAACCCATCATTACTCCTCGGAACGTCCACCGGAACCGGAAGTTACGAGACCTCGGCCACGAAGCTTTTACGAGAGTCCTCCTGCCGTGAGAGAGCTCAGGGGTCCAAGGAACGCAATCAATGCAAGAGATGTAAGGATCCTTGCTTAGTATCTTCCATGAAGTACCTAGTACCTGCCTTCTGCTCAGCTCAAGTCTTTACGATCTTCAGACTATCAATTTACTGGGAGGGGAATTTCAGCAAGACGATATTAATGGGGTTGTTTGTGCTTTACAAGAAGAGTTTATTGAGTTTCAAGGATTAGGTAATCCTTTAGTTTCTGTTAAGGATGGTTAAGCAAGTTCTAAACTCCTTTTACTCCTTTTTAGACTACTTAATAACTGAATGGGGTGTTTTATACCTTGGAAAAACGATTTAAATATAACCTGCAAAATTAGAGCCAATTTATACCATATAGAGGGAAAAGTTTCAGTTCTGTGAAAAAGGTATTTCATGAAATCATTGATGGCCAATTTTCTTTTATGGTTTTTGCGGCCTGGTAATGAAGAGTGGTTTCCCATGTGATTTTGTGCGCTCAATTAGAATTTGGCTTCAGAATTGCTCTATTTCGGAGAGCTTTCGGGGTAAATAGGTTTAAATAGACCAAAAATAGCGATGTCGGCCACATTGAACTATTTATTGCTAACAAAGACATTTTTATATTAATTTTGTCAACGGTATTTTAAATTACTTGTTTTCACCTTTAAAATAAGTTTTTAGTTTTTTATTTCTACTATTTTTTTGGTGCAGCTATTCAAGGTTTAAGTAGAGGATATATGACAAATATATGTATGACTTATTAAAAAAATATTCAATATGAACATAATATGAAAAATATGTCTCTGGCAAACATTTTCAAACATAAGTAAAGTAGGTATAGTATTTAAGGTAGTAGTTGTCGTGCCAAAAATCAGGTGTGTGGAGAAGAAAAGTTTTCTGTGATTATAAGAATTGAAATTATATTATCAATCGTGTCTTATGGAAGAAAAAACATTTTTTTATCAAACAAGTTCACAACTTTCAAAAACTTATTTTTTTATCAATAGTTTTTGTAATCGAATATGTCCCTACTGTCGCTTGTTATCAATTTTTGAAAACTGGTTGAATTTTGAAAATAAGTATATCTCAACTATAAAATAAATCTTAAAATATACTTATTTGTTTAAGAAATGTTTTCTTAAAAAAAGTAGTTTTACGATTTCAGCCATAGAAAAAAATTTACTTTCTAAGTTATAAACAGTAAATTTGCAGAGAATCTTTTCCCCGAATAAATAAGCCATCATTTATTAAAACTCAACTATTTTCCAAAAATTGGTAAGAAGCGATAGTAAGAAGAAATTCAATTGCAAAAAACATTGTTTAAAAAAATGTTTTTTTTTTCGACGTCATCGGTAATATTATTTTGATTTAAGAAGATTAAAATTAAATTTTTTAAATTATTGTCTAAAATTAAACCCTCCTTAAATGTAATAATTAAATTATCTTAATAATTCTGTTTGCCTAAACATTTAGGCAAAAACTATTTTTTGCAAAGATCAGGTTGTTGATCAGTCAGGTTGTGCTATGAAAATGATCAAGAAACGCGTCTTTTATAGGGATTTCAATCACATTCTTCTCAAAAACTGTACTTGATGATAAATTTTAGATTACGGACTAGAATTCAGCACGTAAAATACTACAGAAAACCACTCTTCTTTCCCAGGCTGTGGCAACAAATTTGAAAAATTGTTTTAATTTTCCATCTTATTTAAAAATAGAGATCTATCGAAAAATGCTTTTCGATGTGAGTTTTTCACAGTTCTAAGCACTACACTTGATTTGAGTTCTCCTTATAGCCCCACTACCCGAAAAATCCCGCGTTTTAAAGAGAAGTTTCTTGGGTCCGCTATAAAGTAAATGTCAGTTTACAAATCGATTCGGAAAAATGCATTTGTCGGTGACGTGACTGTGAATTTACGGCAGAATATTGTTTTTTAAATCACATTCAGTGCGCTTAACATTAAAAATAAAATCATGATTTCTGTGTACTTAGATAAATTTCCAATAAATTTGACAGCAATTTTCTTTTCAATCAAAGTGAGTGATTCCTGATTGATAAGTTTTAGATGATAAAATTAAATTTCCAGTGTATTCAGTAATTCAAAACGCTAAATTTTTTGATAACGAGACAAATTTTTAAAATAAAACAATAAATTTTCAAAGTTGAGACGGTTTGTTAATAAAAAAATTTTATCACTGATAATCAAATTTAGCCCTGTTTGATAGTTGGGTCTGGACTCACATGAAAGACAAAAAGAAGCATATTTTTCTTATAGTATTTTATACTCTTATTTTTGTTCAATTTCTTATTTTTGTGCAAGATAGTTACACAATTTTACTGCTTTGAATTAATGCTTTTTTAAAACTTATTTTCGGAAACTAAGGCTTCCTAAGGCTTTTTTGTAATTCTGTTACACAATTTGACTTTATTTGAGTTTGTCTTTAAAGATTGTTTTCTAAAATTAAGTTTGAAATTCCATTCATTAAAAGAGAGATTTTTCACGAAATACTCCACTACCAGTTCTTTATTTTTGTCATCTTATTACAACATTACATTAATATTTTATTAAAAACGATTAATTTTAACTTATAAAATTGGTTAAGTTCACATATTGTTGCAATCACTGTTAATTTAGAGGATTTAAAGAGTTGACTAAGAACCAAACCTTTCAGAACGGAAACGAAGTCTAATATTTTAAATCTGAATACTGGAAATTTCAAACTTTTCCAGTAGAAATTTATGAATAGAAATATTTCGAATTCCTACATATTTTGAGTTTAAATGCCTTAAAATATTAAAACTGTTAAATTTATATGTTTTTGAAATTAAAATGTTCTAAATTCGACATTTGTCAACATTGAACTTCTGTAATTATTGTTAATTTTTTATTGTATTTCGAGGTATTTTTTCAAATATTTTTGTAGGTTCTAAAATCCTTAACGCTTCAAACTTTGAATATATCTAAAGTCTGAAACCCTAAATCTAAAAAACTTCTCACAATTGGAAAATAACTACAATTTTGGGAGATTTTTTTCTAAAAAGAAATTGATCCATTTGAAATGAATCTACATTTAAAATGATGAATTTGGATGCATCCAAATTTCAAAGTTTACAATTTAGAAAGCTTGCAACTTCAAAAGATTTCAAATTGAAAAAGATATCAAATTTGCAATTCTCTTTAATATCATTTTTGTATTGTCATTTTATACCAACTATTATTAAGAAGCAATGCTAATTGTTCGTTTTGAATCGAAAGATTTGCAAACCCAAAGTATTTTGTAATAATAAAAATAAAATAAAATAAAGAAATAATATAATTTTTATTTCTCAAAACAAGTTTATACGTACAAATCACAGCAAATTATGAAATCAAGACAAATGAATAACTTGTGATAATGTTATAGATTCGAAAACCTTCTAAATGTACAAACTGCACAAAAATGGTATTACTTTTCTTACATGAATCTGAAAAATTACTTACAGATATTTTGGATTTGGAGGATTGTAAATGGATTTAATTGAATTAAAGATCTCTAGCGTTTTAATATTTCCCAATCATCAGTTTTTATCCAATAATTTCATTTCAAATCGAAATTTAAGGTTATTTTCAAATATATTCGAGATTATTTTTTCTTTAAGGAATTAGTGTTCTACATTTTTGTTATTTTTTTAATCGTGTTTAAAATTGTAGATGAAAAGAAAATTTTAAAAATATTCCAATTTCGAATTTTTCCTAAAAATAGATAGAAATATTTCAAATTTCTACGCCTTTTAAGTTTAAGTTCATTAAAATGTTTGAGCTATTGAATTTAGATACTTTTCAAATTAAAAGGTTCCAAGATTGACATTCAACTTTCTAGAAATAGATAGAAATATTTCAAATTTCTACGACTTTTAACTTTAAATGCCTTACAATTTTTAAACTATTAAATCTAGATTATTTTCAAATTAAAAGTTTCCAAAATCGACATTCAACTTTCTAGAAATAGATAGAAATATTTCAAATTTCTATGTCTTTCGAGTTTAAATTCCCTAACATTTTTAAACTATTAAATCTAGATGCTTTTTAAATTAACAGTTTCCAAAATCGACATTCAACTTTCTAGAAATAGATAGGGGAGACCACCCTACAGTTGATAATGAACCTGCAGTAGATAATCAATAATTAAAAGTACAAATATACCTCAAATAAATATTTCTAATTTCAATTTATTAATACACATAGTGTCCTAACTATTAATTAAATTATATTAACTATTTGACGTCAATTAGTATTTTTAATTAATGATTATGAAATATAGGTTCATTATCTATTGTAGGGTGGCCTCCCCTAGAAAATGTCAAGTTTCAACATTTTTTAAGTTTAAATGCTTAAAAATTTGAAAACTGTATATTCAAATGCTTTTCAAATGTTAAGGCATTTAAACATAAAATATGTAGAAATGTTAAATATTTAAATATATTTCTAGGAAGTTGAATTTGAAATTTTTATTTTTTACGAATTTTCCTTTTGTCTCATTATTTTTCAATAAACTTTGTTTCTGTATATATAAATATTCATACAAGATTTTATAACCGCGTGAACAAAGTGTATTTTGTATCTTCGAAATTGACTGAAAATGGAGCAACCTACCACCTACTTTAAAAAGATGAGTTTTTCTTCATTTTATACCAATTTATATTAATTTCTGCTGAAGTAAAATTTTTCTTCATGTAATGATAGAAGTGAGGTTGGGGGGGGGGGGGG